>JANSTT010023913.1:0-38952 GCA_026745375.1 Platyura marginata | reverse complement strand
GGAAGTGCTAAATTTTATTTTATGATAAATTATGGTATTTCCTAGATGGAATACAAATTTACCGACTTAACTGTAATTGGAAACTGAAAGGGAACCTTTAACTCTTTAATGGAATTCATAAACTTTTTTTTTTATAAAATAAAAGTTTATAAATTGATTTTATTTTAAACTGTCCAGCACTTCCTGAATAATTAACTTTTAAAGTTAGATATTAAATACCGGAAAAAATCTAAAAAAGTTTTTTATTTTCGAAAATCCAATTTTGGTTTTATATCTCAAATTGTACAGTTAAATCTTATTTTAATATTCGTATATGCGTAACATCAAAGGGTATTAAAACTTTGGTGTGAGAGTTGTTGTTGTAAAGCCTCTCAATACATTTATAAGCAGATATATTTGTTTACAATTGTATATCTCGTGAGATTTTAAGACGAAACGATAATATTCCGTCTGTTAATAATAGAAAAATCAATGGAAATGATTGCATAGGTCCATAAATTATATTGAAGATTATTAATTTTAGTATCAAATTTATGGAATTCAGTAAAAAAAAATTTTTATATTAAGATTTTCCAAATTTTCTTTTACACATCCTTTAGATTTTTAATAAAAATCCCTTAAAAAATTAATATCTTCTAAACTACACGATCATAGTTCAAAGAAATGAAATATCGGTCCATCTTTATAACTGTTGAGATGCATCCACTGAAGAAAGATATTTTACTCAACGCGTAGGTACCTATATAGACAATATATTCAAAACTAAATTATTTTATAGTTATATTCATATTATTCTCATAAAGTTTATTGAGTTATGTTAACTTTGCCTAAATAAAAGGACAGTCACGGATTGAATAAGCAAAGATATAGATACCTCATTATACATTAATATCCGACACCAAATTAACAATTTACCCGAATCTTCCATGAATAGCTTTTAGTGAAAACTTTTGTGTACTTTTTCCTGCCAATATGTGTTCAGTGCCAATAACAGTACATCGTAACAGACAGCACAAGTGCCTGTTTAAATATTCAAGCGAGTCCTTTTGTGCCGCATATAGGAGCTTTGACTATGGTAAGCGCGCCAACGACGAATAACTTATAATGCATAAAGCATAAAACAATGAAATCTATGCTTTTTATGAAAATTTAAGTGTAGAACAGTTGGAGTTGTATGGGATATTGAAGAGTTGCATAAATATTAGATATCAAATTGTTTGCTTTACATATTACCAAGGGAGTTCTGAATCAGTACACTTTTCTTTTATGTATTTATTTAAATATCAATCCATGAAAACTTAAATTTAAAGTTAGGGCAAAATAAATAAAAAATATTGCTTCATAGAGATATTAATATACCCATCATTCGTTCGGTGGTTGAGGAGTCGTAATATTTTAAGAGTTTCTGAAACAAAATATTGTGCAAACGTCTTAATAATTAATAAGTACATTTCAATCCTTTTTCCATAGCGAAAATAAAATATCGAATATTACCATAGCATAACAAATAAATTCAAATTTTGTTCTTATACATATTTTCTCTCATTCAATAATTATTCTAGGTTGTTAAAAAACAGGAAATCAAACATAAAAAGATTGTAACATTCTAGCAACACATAAAACATAGGTATGCAGTAGGTACAGAGTAAAGTAAATGGTTTTATAAAGAGTAGATCGGTACCTATGTATGTATATATTTTATATCTACCAACAGACTACAGCATATAACACAAAAATCTCTGTTAAAAAAAAAACAAAAAACATTTTTCCTAATTTTATACCGGTAAATCATGCAAAGCTTTAATTAACGGCTCTATTAAAGCCGGTTTTAGTTGAGCGTCACATAAAATTAACACACAATGAGAGAGACCCAGGTCCCATGCTGTTGTAAAGCGTTTTATTTTGTCAAACTTTTAATGCTTTTTATATTGTAATTATGGGTATTTGGGTAGAACAAGTACCCACCAGGTATGTAGATGTATGTATAACACGGGTACATAATCAAAGAGTGGTACGGCATTCATGTGTTGTGTATAAATCTATGTTTAGGAGTAGGTGGTTTTGATATTGACAAGGATTTTTGAATATGCATTTTTAATTCGAAAGGCTGGAAGTTGGTGTGTAGCCTGAAGACTTTGTTCAATTTATTATTGAATTCATCCAATTCAAAAATCAATATAAATTTTGATACCGTTAAATCTTACTGTAAAAGGATAATAATTAATATTAATCTTAAAGATTATTAAAAAAAAAACTTAAGAAACTACCGAACACAAGATTGCATATAATTTGAGTTTAAAATTCTAAAAGAACCAGAATGTAACCATGCGGCACACCAATTATAGATACCGGTAAATGACTGATGTTTATTTATAAAATTTTAATGATTACAAAAACACAATTTCATACTTTATGAAGGTGTAAACCTTTGTATTATATACATACATAGATATATACATCTACAGGGGTGCCTACTACTAATATACATATATATATATATACATACGTACACATATACATTCAATTCAATTTAACTCAGAACGAAAATATAGACATCACAACAATCATAACGGTTATTACCAAGAAAATTCAATTTTGTTGAAATTGCTGGGAAAATTATCACAACAAAAACAGAATAATCTTATCGCGTAAATATTCTGGGATGTTTGTGTTTTATGGAAAAGATGAAGTCATTCCATTCATTTCTGTTTCTTTCTAATTTCCTGTTTCCTCTTTCAAAATGTCTTTAATATCAATTTTTATGTTTATTTGAGTTACAAAACAGTAGAAATCGATCGTTTATTCTATTGTTTGCTGACATTTATGCACTGAGATAAAAATGCCATCCCGAATGAGGTAAATGGAAAAAAAAAAATAATATATAAATATATATATATGTGAAAATCTCCTATGTACATAATACACATCGCCTTATATTGAAGGACTGAAATAAAGTCAAACACAGAGCACAAAGATACAATAGATATTGACTTGATGACGATTAGTATCTGTGTAAGAATTTTTTTTTTCTTCTCAATATTGATTGACTTCTCAATATTGATTGTTCTGTTGTTCCGATTTTTGTTTAATGGGAGTGCAAACTTTATTATGTCACTTATTCATAAAGCTAGTCTAAAGTTCTAGTTTTTTAGTACTTACATAGTATAGTTTGTATTGTATTGTAAGTATGTGTCAGGTATTTAAATTGCATATTCAAAAATCAGTCGACTTAATAATTAATAATAATTAAACTTCAAAGTTCAACAAAATGCTTGCATATTTACATAGGTTTTTTTTTGTTATACAAAAATCCATCGTTTTTATTTAAACTTTGTGAACCGGAAAAGAGCTTTAGCTTTCGAATAATATTTTCCAAAATGCCAAAATCCGTATGTTACAGAGGATATAGTATAACTAGAGGAAAATCAGGCAATTTTATAATATGTACGAACACTGTATACACATTTTTATCCGCTGGTTTCATGGCGACAATTATATATGATATCTGCAGAATCACATCAGTAATTTACCCGTATATACATACATACCTACATACATATATTACAAATTATGTGTATACGCGCGTATAGCTATTTAAAATAAAATTAATTTTTTGTTCCAAATTTAATCTTTTTTATGCCATGCGGAAAATTAACTTCTACTTAGCCATTAGGTACACCTTATATGTATATACCTACCTAACCTATATACTTACATAGAGATACGTACCTATGTACATACATACAAAGGGATAAATGAAAGAAATATTTATTGGAAAAATATTTTCCTCTGGTTTTAGCGAGAGAAAAAAAGTCTTGAAGACTACGGAACGTCATTAAATTGCCATTTGTCATCTCAAGAATATTCTATCTGCCAATTGATTTTTTTTTTGTTTTTTTTGTTTGTTTGAAAAAGCATCTTCTTGTGGGGTACATCTCGTACAGAGTGTACCAAAAATTACTGAAAGATTTCCTCATTTAAGATTTAATAATTTTACAATTTAAAAAAATAGCATATCCGAAAAAATGCTTAAAATAATTTCGAAAAACTTTACAGGAACATCTTCATGGAATATGTCAAAATGAAGGAATTTAAAAAATAAAAAAAGCCCAGTTCCTTTTTTGACCATCCTGTATTATAAGGTGTATGTACATTGTACATATGTATGATATAAGAGTATTATCTATATCTAGACTATATACACGGATGTAGAGCTTCATCAATTTATGTGGATTGACTATGTTATGTATACGTATACGCACACATATACATAGGTATTATTATAGGTATATATATATATATGTATGTATAAAGTTGATTATGTTTGCCACGCTTAACACAACTCTACCGAATGAAAAACTTTTTTCCTCATATCTCACAAGCAAAAGAAAAGATTTCCCGAATAGATTCTCAATTTTAAATTAGCAATTACAGGTTCGAGTACAGGTGACAAAGTTCGTTTCTAAATTGATACAAATAAGCACAAATCTATTTAGAGAGGCAAATGCCAGTGCTATTGAATGCGTAGAAAAGATTTATTTTAAGCAATTTATTATACTACATGTGTCTAAATGGACAAAAAAAAGGGGGGACGTATTAGGTATATATTTATTTATTTACCTATACGGATTTTATTTTGTACAATTATGGGGCTATCATATTTGTCTTACTGACCTAATTATACTAATTTACATATATGCAATATTTTTTTAAATTTCATTCCTGATTAGCTACCGACAATCAGTGGCTAATTAAAAAAACCAATTTTTGAGGTTCGACGAACGTCTTGACAGTTTTTTCCATCAAAATGAGTGTTTTTTTTTTTTAAACTAGTAGGGCGATGATAGGATCAATAATTCTCACTGCCAGCAATACATATATACAACAACTTTAAGTACAAAAATAAACTATGTAAAATACTATAATACCTTGAGATATAGATATATACGAAAATTTTCCGATACTCAGAAATGTCAGTTCCATTGAAAGAAATAAAATAATTTTATGGACAGCACAAAAGACAAAAAAAAAACATCTAAATTTGCAATTTCCGCAAAACATAACTTTAAGTTAATGCCTCAAATAAATTTACATTTTTAATACAAACGATAATATTTATATGACCCCAAAGACATCAACGAGAAAACTTTTTGGAAAAAAAGACGGGAAAAATAAATATCTGCGACAAAATTTATTTGAGAAATTATCATTTCTAAATAAAATATTTCCGAAATATTTTTTTTTTTTTTTGGTTAAAAAAAGGATGGAATAGCAAATTGTATTATTATATGAATAAATGTCTTCTGATAGAAGGACATTTCTAATAATGTAAGATTAATCGACCTTACAAAATGTTGTTTGTTTGTTATAGTTTGGGATGTGACATTTTCTCTGTGTGTCATTTTATATATACAAATAGATTCTTTGTCAAATTTGAAATAGATTTCGATCTATTTTGATTAAAAGTGAATTTTTAGCATATCTAAATAAAGCAAAGTTTTCATACATACATACATACATAACATACATGTTTTGGTGGAAGCTATACAAAGTGTTTACAAATATTTTTAATTTATTTGTTTATTGCTTAAACCATCCAAAAACTAAGTAAAGTTAAATAAATCAAGAGTTTATTTCTACATTCTATATATGTATGTACTTATATAGTGACTGTTATAATGAACATTCCAAATAGCAGACCCTTTTTGATTATCTTTACAGTTGAACATTTTCAATTTACATTGCTTACATAGAACATAGAACTCTATACATATATATGTACTCGTAGTAATAAGTAAAAGCCAGTAAAAGGAAATAATATGTAGTATTGCTGCTAGTTAAATAACACTCTCCTTTATACATTATAGAAGAAGACAATCAAAATTTAAACTATAAGTATTTTCATCCCCCATTCCAAATTCAATTCAACCATTTATTTTGCTGGTGATTTTAGTCTCCAACTAACTAACACAAATAAATAATGTGATACATCTGTTTCGGTAATTTATTTTTCTTATCACCTACCAAATTGCTGCTATTACTTATCTGAAACGGAACTAAAACATAATCTTTAACCTTAATATTGTCAAAATAGACAAACGTCTAAGATTAGACAACTTAACCCTAGCGCTCTATAGCATCCCCGTATTGTATATATATAGAACTTAATAATGACTTCTGAACGTGGTCGTTTCTATATACTATCTGCGTGTAAAACTGAAAATACATTACAAACACATTTCGTCCTTATTAAATCCAGACGTAACATATTCCAGCCATGAATTATTGTTTGTGACAAATACTCAAATATATTTTCAAAGATTGACTTTTGAACTTAGCAATGGTTTTTTATTGAGAATTTTGATGAAAAAATATCCTTAAAAGAAGTGGGTAATTTTAATTCCGATTCCGTATAGAACATGTTTCTTTTTCTAAATCCATAAGATTTCTTATTAAGTTAAGTTCGCATGAAGATCAAAAATATTTTTAAAGTCTGTAGGTAGGTGAATTTTTTTTTACTGATTAAAACAATTCTTTCTTTCTGTAGGTAGGCACGTGTTTTTATTTTCTTTAGTAAAATTGATTTAATTCTCCGGCGAAAATTTGTATTTTCTCTAAATTTCCAAATTTATTTTTCTAAATGAATACTTTAAATGACATAAATCTCTCCTTTACCTTAAAAGAGCTAAAAACAATTGAGAATTTTCAGTCATTTATTTGCTAATTATAATTTCCGTGGATTAAATAAATTAAGTATCATTAATTTCCACCTCAAACAACAATAATGACTTGTTCCAATAAACTTTAATTAGAGGATTTTCTTTAACTTTACCATTATAAAACATAGCAATACCAGTTAAAGTTGATTGGTGTTGAAGGGGATATAAACACCTCTTAGAGATTATAACAACAATTTATTGCCATCATAAATCATTGTAAAGCAATTGTAGAAGCTTACATTGTGTCTAAGGGAATTCGCAATAGAAACGATGTTGAAACATATAGCTTCTCGGAACAACAGCGTCGTAGGGTATGTACATATATATTGAACTACACTACATATTATATTATATATATATATATATATAGGTATTGTATATATAAGTATATCGAAAGATTTAATATATCAAATGGCAACAGATCCCTAGGAATGTACGGGTACGCTTATATTGTACTCAATGATTTTTCCATCCAATAAATTTCCGTTTTTAGCATCGCTCTGGCATCCCTTTTAATGTCTTATAACATACTTATCTGTCCTCATCTACATTTCCTTAATTAGAAAAGTTTATTTTTACGATTCTCAAAAGCATTAATGGAAAAAGGAACTCTCTCGCAACTATAATGCTTAAACTTTTTTTTTTTTTTTTTTTTTCATCCGCCACACCACACCGTGGTAATTCTTAATCATGTTGTAAACTGCCGCAAAGAGGAATTTCTTGTTTTTTTTTTGTTTTATTTTATTTTTATTTTTATTTTTATTCTTATTTTATTATACTCTTCCATTTATTTCCTCCTTATCATTACTAATTTATCATCTTTAGTCCTTGCTAAGGATTTTACGAATTATGTAATTAGAGGTTCTTTGAATTGGACTATATATATATATATATATGTATATGTAGTCCGTATATGTATGTATGTATGTCGACTAAATAAAAAAAAAAAAAAGAAGAAAAAAAGAAGAAAACACAAGAAAATTTTCTCATAAAAAATATTGTACACAACTTGCTATTATTATAGGAAAACGGGGGACGTCCCACAGATTTCGTTTGTTGTTCAACGACAATTATATATCATAAAAGTATGCCATTCCAGGGATATATTATCTGTAATATTACATAAGCACGGTATGTCAGTGTTTTTATGTTTCTTATGAATTTCTGTTGAGGATAACAATATTGTCTTGTTTCAAAGGGATGGCCATAAAAGAACATGGTTTCCTAATCGCAAAATTAGGGAAAACAATATGTAAGCAGTTTACCATCAGCAGATTTGTAGAAAATTGTGCGATGGACGTGAAGTAATGGAAACGAAACTGATGGTAAACAACAAATAAAATTTTGTTGGATGGACAACATTTATGTACAACAAACATTGATCATGAAATAAGAAGAAGAATACTTCCAATACAAATATTGATGGTTTGACATTGAATCAGTGACATTTCATTTATAATCGTAAAAGCGAAAGTTAAAGATATTTTCTTGGAGACATTTAATACCGGAAAAGCATTTGTGCTTTTATGAAGCATCTAAAATGCAGTAATATAAAGTATTAACTGGTTCAAAACATCCAGGCTATAGGAAAAGTTTTATAGTATTTTTTTTTTGCTTGTAAGTAATTGGTTCTGTTTCAGAAAAAAAATTGTATAACGGAAAGTGACAAAGGGTCTTTTTGAGAAAAAGAAAATTCTCCAACCAGAAACTATGCACGAGAATATTCTTAAAAACAGAGAATTTTCAGGCTACTAATGGTAAACAGTTTTCATACAATATTTTAATTGTTAAAATTTTACTGTGATATTGCCATTGGAAAGCGGTGAAAGATCATAGGTTCAAGACCAAACGGAGCTTTTTTGTGTTAATTCTAATTTCAAGCTAAGGCCACTAAGAAACCAATTTAATAATGTCTATATAAAGATTTTTCCAAAAGAGCACTTCACCAGCTTGTCACATCAACTAATTTAATGGTTAGTAGGTATGTTTGTGTTAATATTTTATCATCCTTATATATATATAGTATTTATAACAAAAAATCCACTTTTAAATAAAAACTTACTCCCTATAAAATACCATAATTATATTATTCTCCTTTTATACCTTCTAAAAATATATGTACGACAAGGTATATAATTTTTTTTTTTATTTTTTTTTTGTTTTACATTGCAATTCACATCAGGAACAAGACCGCCCGCAACTTAGACTAATAATTATGGAGCATGAATTGAGTTTAAATAAATGAAAGATGTAACTGTAGCATACCTAATGAGATTACAATTATTTTATGCAAACTGTACACCATTTATGTAATTTTGCGACGTAGCCATAGCAATACCGAATAGACAGACAGATAGAAGTTTTACTATAGATACAGAATGGGGTACCCTTAACTCAGCTTGACATATAAACAGAGAACATTTTACAAGAATATAGAAAATTCAATTTAATCTATCCCATACTATTTGTATATATATGTATGTAGCTAGAAACTATATGGTAATGCACTATAAAACCTCATCCCCTCCCTATATGAATGTATGTAATATGTGGCTTTATTTTATCTAAAATGTGGACAACGAAAATGTAAATTTACATTTTAAATTGTAAATCATTTAGCAGTTTATATGTTTTGTTTATGTGATTCAGTGTATGTATAATATTTAGCGATAAAAACAGAATGTTTCAGAAAATAGGGTCACTGCAAGCGATATTCCTGAGGGCAATATATAACGTCTATACTCTATACATTGTGACCGGGATTAAATCGATATTTACTTAATTTCAACAGAAATAGCAATATATATCGATACGTTCGTGAGCTTTTTGGAGATTTATATGCGTGTCCAATAGAATTATAAAAGAAATTATTTTGTCTTGGAATTTCATATAGAAAAAAATATTCTGAACTAATATCCGATAATGACTTGTTAACTAAAGTATTGTTCGATTACTAAGTAAACTAAGCCACAGATAACACAGATAAAATCGAAAATCATTTGAAAACTTGAGGAGACCCCAAAACTTACGCGTTTTTGAACTATCATGATTCGGAGCGAGTGATCTTAGAGCTTTCAATCTTTTCGTTTTACTTTTGTATGAAAATGACTGTCTGAGAGCGAAAATATTAAATTTGGGCCAAATGGTTCGGATTCTACTTAAAACTGTAGGTCTAGGGCATCATTTCAGGGAATAATTACTGAAACTCGCCTCTTTTACGAAGGAAACATTCCACTCCCCTCCCCTCTTAAAAAAACTGGTTCAAGAAAACACCACAAAAGTCTCAAATAACAAAAATTTCCCTTTATATCCCTTCATATAGCTAAAGTAAAACACACAAAATATTAACATTTATCGTTATAAGCTCCTTGACTATAATTATAGCTTTAATATTAAAATGTTAGTTAACAGTTAAACAGTTTTGACTTGGATATGACAACGGAACATGTTGGATAAAATCTGGGCTCATTTATGATATGTAGACCCCTTTTATCTGATGCTTTTTATTAATGGAAATTAAATATTTATAATAATTTTTTTTTTTTCGGTCAAATAAAATAAAAAATAGATAAAAGTTGTTGGTAAAAATATTAGAATAAAATCTGCTTTCAAGTTCCAAGTTATTTTCAAAATCAAAAAATTGTGTTTTTTCATACAAAAAAAGCTATTCTTTATCTATTAATTATTCAAAAAAGCGAAGATTTTATTTTTTTTAAATTTTTGTATGGTTTTTTAGTAAACTGTGGTAATTTCAACTTCAACAGAATTAAAATATTTATAAAAAGGCTTTCTTAGTTTTTTGTTAAACACCAATTTCAACTACTTTAAATTATATCATAAATCAAATCGATCTCTAATTCTCTGCAGGTAACATTAATTAATAAGAAGACGTACACCTCTACGAAAGAGGCAAATTTTTCCATAAATCTATTAACTTTCAATCCGTACGCTACTGCTTTCCGTTGCTATACAACCGACTACCGATGATAAAATCAACTACTAATTGAGCAAAATATAAATTTAAGGTCTATTTGGCAACAAGTAAAATAGAATTTTGTATTCAAACATTCTGCAGAACGAACGATATATTAAATAATAATGGAAATCATGCATGTATCTATGTAATTACAATGGCGATTAGAATTTGTAATTAGAAATTAATATTATACCTCTCATTCAATAATAATTAATATTTGATGGCGTTCAACATAATGACCCTCCAAACATATTACCGTACATTATATTATGTAAGTACCAATGTATGCAAATTATTATTTATGTACAAGTGGCGACACAGGATAATATTGAAATAAATAAATTTATTTATAGCCAACAACCACCACTCCACCCTTCTATCTATAAACTAAATACCAAATATGTATATAAAGATTAGTAGTAGTAACTACATTGAACTGTACAATGTACATACCTCGAACTATGCATATCCTGAATGCATTCCATATGTGTACAAATGTAGGTTAGGTATATGTATGTATAATAAATGCGTTATTTTGTTTTGCAATTACTTTACTATATCCTGTTTGTATACAGTTAAGAGAATTTGAAAATAAAATGTATTCATAGTAGTAGCGCTTTTCTGTGAAAAACCCGGAACCGGAGCTGTTGCTAAAATTAATATTCATACTACACATTCATTTCCTGTCGCAAGGACATTATTTACAGTCTTAACGTTCCATAACCGCAGAACGCAAAGCTTTTATCCAATATATGTATGTATGTATGCATACTCGTACATACATATATACAATATATACAGTCTGAGTTTGAGTTTATGTTGGAAAATGGGAGCATTTATGTACATATATGTAACAACAAAAAATTTTTTCGTGTAAAAAATAAAAATATATTTTTAACGCGAAACTTTTTTCTCTTATCAAAAAGAAAAAACAAAAAAGAAAAAAAGTGTATCTCAAATCAGATTTGACTTTGTGCTTTAAGTTTTAATCGAATCTTGCGGTCATGAACACGACGAAATCAATTTTCCTTTTTATCCGTACAAATATTACAAAGAATGAATATAATATTTTTTTTTTCTTGTTTAAATAGGTTTTTCTAAAGAATTTGAAACTTTTATAAAGAAAAGGAAAGGTCATGCCTACAAAATGGCAGTTTGTTTTATTAAACACAAATTGCTTTTTATATTTTTGTACATATACATACATATATACGTATTTACGTATTGTATATGGAGATGGAGAGAATTTAGAGTTAAAGAAAATTCCAATGTACCTATAGATAGATATAGAAAAGACTATTGGCCAGATATTTAGTTTTCTTTTTTTTCTAGACATTTCTTTGCATTCAATATTTAAAATTTGACCTTTTATTTGTTTCGGTTCGTTGGAGATATTTTATTTTAGACACCCTTTTACCTAATATCCTATCATATTTATACTTTATTGATTTTGTATTTTTATTTTTTTTTTACAATCATCTATGAAAAATCTAGTAATATAAGAATATTGTAACGTCCCTTTTGTTCGCTACAATGATAGTATGTATAACTTAAATGATTTGTCAATTATTTCTTATATCTAAATCTAAATCCCTTTGTCGATTCATAATAAAATATCTCTCCGCCATTCATTGATTTGCTTAAGTTTGTTGAGCCAAGCAAAGAACGGCCAACGAGGCGAGCGCAGCGAAAACCAGACAGATGGGAAGAGCTTACCGAACCGGCAAGTTAAGCGCGCTTAGATCTATTACATTGATCAAACACAGATATTCAACATAGAACTTTATTAGAAGATATATTCAACATTTAACATTGTTACAACTTACAACGCATATTCGCGGTACCGGATGGAATATATATAAAAGATAAGTCACGTGATTCCAAACCCTACGTTCCGACCTACGTATATTAAGTAATTAACGAACCAATAAAATTAAATAATCTAAATGTTTGATTTTATTTAAAAGTAATTTTAAGTAATTCAGTGGTGTCCCGAGAGCCAGGGGTAAATTTTTTTTAAATTATATTTATTTTCTTAATCCTGGTAGTTTCTTATGAACGATTTGGGGAATTCTTCAACCGGTAAACTTTTAGACCCATTATTAATGAGTTATCTTTTCTCTGTGAAAGAAAATTCTACATATATGTATGTCCTGTACAGTACATCCATATTTTTGGTAACTTTAAAATGTTAACCTTAATCTAACGATTGTATCCAATGAAAAATTTAAGTTAAGGCACAATATCTCTCTTTCTCAGTATACATACGAACCAGGTAGGTAAGGTACATAATGTATGGATGAATTTTTGACTTCCGAAAATATTAGAATTTTTATGTATATTCATGGGGTAGGCATCTCTTCCGGTTCACAATAAAAGCAAATCAGACAATGGGAGCAGATTTTTGGGTAAGTATATAAATTTATGCTTTGCTAGCATCACTATAGCCAACAATACCTACCATCCATACATACATACATACATACATATAAACATAACTACTTGTATATATTAGAAAAGTAAATTTCTGTTTTCCATACATTGTGGCTGATGTCGATGTTGGGTTGGATGTCTATAAAAATGTTCCCCGTGAGGGCCGTTATACCGCACAGCCAATAAAAACGAATAAAATAAAATGTTAAAAAAAAAAAAAAAAAACACATAGATATTAAGTATTCCTGTGTTCATGCATATTTATGTTTTTCCTTTGAAAAGCCTTTTTTCGGAAAATAAAAAATAATAAAAACATATTTAAAACATCTGTATACACTTTATTTGTTAATACTTACCGGGTACCTACCGGGTATGTAGAGGTATTAGATATAGAACAGGTATGGGGTAGTTTTACAGGTATGGGGTGCGGTTTGGTAATGTGTGGACGAATAAATTTATGTATTTGATGAGCGAAAGGGCTTTTTCTTTCGAAAGTACCTATTCTTTGGTATTCCATGAATATTCATTCAAAAATATTATGCAAAATTACTACAGAAAACTTTTTGCTGTTTTCGGGTAAAATTTATTGGTATCATTAACACAAATTCTTCTTTCCCAAATGGTAATTCCTCAATTTTTCTAGTTTACATTTTTGCACCGTTCTTTTTATCTTTATACCCGTTGAACAAGGTTAATTGTATTCGTTAAGAGCAATAATTAATTTTCTTCTTTTTTTGTTATTGTTGTTGTTGCTAACCTATTTTAAGGGCCATTGTGTCGCAATAGTGATTCAATTTAAAATTTGTATGGTAGTTAATTTTCGGAACGTATTATGGATTAACTAGAGATAGAGAAAAAAATTAATATCTGATGATATCAATTAATATATTTTGTAGAGCATTTAATCCCCCTGATTTCTTATGTATTCAAATTTCGAATTACTATCTACTTACTAACAAAGAGGTTCATAAATTAAATTACATGCCCATAAAGGCCAATCAAAATCTACCAAACCGAATAGAAAATCCACAGCAGGAAAATACGATAGATGCAACTGGTGTTTCGCTCCATTTAATATTGAGTCATACCTTTCTTACATATGTACTGTACAGTGTACACATACTGACAGTATTCCTTGGCATTCTACAGAGAATTGGAATACAGTCAATAAATACTATGCAATTGCACATGTAACCGCTAAATATGAATTTTGCAATTGAAGTAGCAATGGAATTGAGCTAGAAAAAGTTACGTTGAAAGTGGTTGTGTGTGTATGTCGGTTTCTTGTGAAGTTATTTTGGAAAATTCATCTCTAACCTGGCTCCGTCAATATCTTCTGATGGTTGTTGTTGTGATACTGATACTGATATAATTACTATATGTATTTAGAAAAGATATTTTAAGTGCTTTTGATGATTGTCTGTTGATTGAAGTCAGAATAATTAATTTTATTTGTAATTATGTACTTATGCTTAATTAAAATATATTTTTAACTATAGGTATTCTAATTAAATCATAGTATTGTTGTGAATAAATGTGGTCGAACAGTCTGAAACGTACACGAAACGGATCAGTCATTTTGATCGGGGATGTAAGTTTGATTTCTACTACAAAACCCATTGGTCAAGTGATTAAGTACGAAATAGTTTTTTAGTGTACATTATTAGACAACGATTGCCGTAGAATTTATACATTGAAACGTTTACTATAAGCAATTAATATCAAAAATCATTGGCATGAAAATAACCTATCTAAGATTAAACATTTACAGATTGGATATTGCTTTAATTCTTAATTAAGTACTTGCTCAAATCTAATCGGTCCCAATTCATCAATAGTAAAATGGTCCAAATTGGATGCTTAAAATTATATGCTATGTACTCTACAGGGTATTAGGTAGAGTATATATACGTACATACATATATAAATACTGAACACACAGATATTTCTCATCAGTTAAATTGATACTCAGAACTAAAATGAACCGCAACACATCCCTTCGTAGGATATTTTGAAATAACATCATCTAGAATTCCAACCGAAACTTAACTAACGTTTAAAATGCCACAAAATACTTGTTCATATACGTAGTTTACTATTCTAAAACCCAACAAGCTAGCTAATTAGAATAGATATATGCTGTATGTGGTTATTAAAGCTCTAAAACCAGCATTCTCTCTTACAGCTCATAGCTCAGTACAAGGAATTTTTTAATTAAAATGTTTCTTTCTCTATATTTAACTACAATTATTGATTACTGGCGATGTTGACTAGACAAGGGAGTTAAAAGCAAAATTTGCCATAATGATAATAACGTATTTTTTTAAGGAAACCTGTTAAATATATTCTCTGGGGTATTATAAAATTTGAATTAGCATTGTCCTTATGGCAACGTTGGGTGGCCGCCATGGTAATAAAACCCTTTATTTTGTATTAGTTGGTATAAGATCTTTTTCGTGTATCTGTATACTACTACTATTACATATATACCTTTAAGATTATGAGAACCGCACCACTTATAATCTTCGATAACATTTCTTCAGCACAAGCCCTTTGTTAATATATTATTCCTGCTCAACAACCCCTCTACCCCAAAATTCCTTTATCTTTACTTCAACACAATAAATTTGTTTTGTATAAACACCGTGTGTCGTTTGTACGCGTTTGTAAAACAGATTCAGTATCTAGTCGGAAAAACACCGCTGTCATAATAATTTTCCACCCTTTGTTACGTGTTATTCCATATTAATTAGTGGTTTAATATTCAATGCTCCCGGATCCAAGTCTGGTTAATTAAGAACATAGAGCATAGGATAATATAATACCGAAAGAATTATAGTTAATTTATTTAAGGTAATGGCACAATTGAGAAAATTTAGTTGAAAACAGTTTTGAAAAATTAAAGCATTCATCATGCAATTATATAATTAATAGAACAATAGTTTAGAAATAAATTTTAGAAAGTCGTGTTTACTTTAGTACAATGTTCTTAACTTATTCATTTAGCTTAATTCAACAATTATAAAGTAACTCTCGAATATTTTTATAATATTTTGTCAGCAAAAATGTAATTAACTGTCTGAATATTATTTTTTATACTGACAAAATATTCATTACCGTTGATAACCACTGAATCAGCGATTGGAAGTCTCACCACTAGGAGAAAAATGCCCTACATAGTCTGCGTCATCGTATTGCATCTGAAAATTGCACTCTGTTATGTATTTCAACATCTTCGAACATAAATTCCAAAAAATAGAGACTATACCAAAGCGATCTTTAACTCACCATCACAACGAAAATCTTCAGATTACAATTTTATAAAAATAAGTCTAGAAAGTAATTAAATTAAAGAAAATGTATAAAGAATTAAACGGATTGCGTGTAAATTAAAAAAAACTACCTTTTCAATAGAAATAAAGTTGTTTTAAACTAAAATTGCAATATGAAGCTTTTTGAAATTTTGTAAAACTTTATTGTTGAATGAAATCATTTCTTTCACTATACGAGTACAAAAAAATCCATTTCACTAAAAGCTTTAATTGATGATTCAATTTTTAATGTCGTCAAATTATAATACTCTACTCTAATAAAAGACGCCCAAATTCAAATAAACATAGCGTTTTGTTTAGCTGTAATATTTTAATTACATCATCATCTTCTTAGCAAGCTTTTGAACGTAAGTTCAACATAAAATGTTCACTTGTAACAACAAATTTTGAATTTTCGGAGTATAGGTATAGCCGCTATGTATATACACATTTTCCAACATTAGGTTTGGATGTACAGTACACCTAGACCTACTAAGTAAGTAGAATTCATTAAGCTTAAACCAATAAACTTGTTAATTTATGCTGTGCGATAAGTGTAACCTAGTTCAAAAGAGAACGTTGTCTTTGCTCTTGGTATACTGTTAATTGTGTAATTGTGACACCTAAAGTCGGTGGAGAAAGGGCTTGTCAATATTTAGGAATTTCATTTCGTTTTTTTTTCTCTGTATAATCTTTGCCATTTGGAATAAAAGATCTCTTTAGATGAAATAGAACAATAAAAATTATATGAATTTGTTGATATATACAAATTTTTTTTATTGCTGGTGTCATTAACAGTTAACCCGATGATAATTGGTAGGTAGATATATATAATAATAAGGTAATTAGTGGACATCTTAAGGCAATTTACACTGGCATGGATTAATTTAGGTTATATCAGAATTTAAAATGAAATCATTATTTTTCGACATTATGGAATTATGGAAATTCACAAGAAACAGAACCGTTTTTCCATCAGACAGAATTTACCTTTATGGGGGGGGGGATTTATTTCACATATAGCAGCAATTTTATCCAATACATATATTTTCGACTAAGGGCTTTATATCTATACGATCGTAAGTTTTTCCTGAAAATTATACTATAAATTTTAAATTGGTATCATTAGTTGCAACTACATGGTTTGATAGATATATATATTTCTTAAAATATACGTAACTTTTTACATAAATCCCATTCAATTCAAATAGTTGCTACAATATATGTATGTATACGCTATACTATTATGCAAAAATGTACTAAAAGAAAAAAAAAAGGTACTAAAAATAATTTCAAATTATATTGAATGAAATTTACCTGATGAATGCTGAAGTACGTCATTTGTAAACTAAAACGGAATTCTATTCGTGCAAATTCATTGAAAATTCTATCTCTCTGGTGCAACCCAACTCCATATATTTCGAATAGAATAAAAATAAAAAAAAATAAAGAAAAAAGATTTTGTGTTCACTTTGCATTCAAATGGAATCATAAAATATATATACATATCTGTTATACATAAGTATATATCTCCATGCATCTACCTATATATTATATATACATACATACATATACCTATGTATATATATATATATATATATATATATATATATATATTCCATGAAAAGCATATACATACAATCAAATAGTCATTTTCACTGCTTTTGATAACATTGCAGTCCTGTTTGCAAGTCAATAGCCTTTCATAATATATGAGATAATGTGGTAACCAGACAGCCTTTTATGTGAATGTTACATGCAATCATGTCCTTTTCTTTATGACAGGTATTTTGCTAAAATTGTGGTGAAGTGGTGCGCGCCGTATAATATCAATAAAATGTGAATTATTTGTCGGAAAATGGTGTGGTGCACGATATTGTCAGCAAATAATTTTAGATTTATTGCGATAGTACCTAATATATCGGTGGTATATCAAAATAAGTAGTCGCTAGTTGCAGTCATTTATAAATTTTAATGAATTGTTGATTGTTTTCGATTATATGCTTAAGTAAGGTAAACAGGATATAATAATTTTAATATTAAATATTTTTATGTGGAAACAAATGGTATTACAGTGCATTTTATAGTGTTGCCAGTTAAGTTAAGTTTATTAACGTATAATATCTGACTTTACACCCATTTTTTTTTTTTTGAGTCCCCCTGTTAATTAAAAGACTGATTATTATTTATATATTTCATTCTAAATTATTAATTTGGATAGAGAATCTACTGTTTTTAAGATTGAATCATACGGACCCAGGTCAAATATCGATCTCGACAGATGAAAATTTTCGTTTCAACAGCCACTTAATTAATTTATATGTCAAATGGAGTATTAATAATTATAATATAAAAAAATCAATGGAATTTTGTTTTTTTTATTTTATTAATTATTAATTGCGAATGCTTCATTATTGAACAAATAAGTCAGGACATAATTCAAACTTACATAATGATAATGAAATTTGTTAGAAATGTAATTTATAATGTTAAGTAATAATTTCGCCATTTTCATTGCCATTTTATTGTTTTTTATCACTAATATTTTTTTGTTTATTTTACTAACTGTGGAATAGTTTACATACATACTGTTTAAGTTTACTGTCAACTCTATACCTATCTAACAAATAAATATTGACATTCAACTAAATAAAATATTTCATCAAAACCAAATAGGTTGAATTCAATTTCAGTAAATATTAATCAATTTTTCTCATAGAATTCATCCCCTGTGTTTTTTTGTCATCGTGTCAACATGAATATCTCTCTACGCCAACCGACACGTTACTTCAGTACATGAAAATAGATGGAAATCAGTCAGAATTGATGATATAAAAGGACATTTTTTTTTTGTGTGTGATATAGGATTGTATTTAAAGTCAAAATAAATTTCAAAAACAATTTGTATCTTCATTATGGGAAATACACGTTGAATATATGTGCGGAAAATTGAAGTCTATATATACAAAAAAAAATTCTTCGGCATTTCTGTTATGATTTTTGGTGACATGTCACCAACAATTCATGTCTATAGAATATATGTAGGTAAGTAGTGGCGGGAAAAAGTATGTTTTTTTCTTTTGTTTGATTTTTTCTTCTTTTACAACAAGTAACAATGTTCCTATAATGTTCCTTAGAAACAATAAATTGGTTATTTTAATTAAAGCTCCTACGTATATTTTGCGCAATTATCAATTAGATTTCCCACAATAATTCCTGTAACTCCCTTAATTGTTGAAATATTTCAATAAATATAAACTGATTTTAAGCAAAATTTTATTTCCAATCTTTTTTGTCTTATATCTGTTTTTCGGTTTTCTAACAAAATATTGAGAAAATCGTTAATATATCCAATTCAAAATAGTTTTTCTATCGAAAATTAGGCTTACAGACCCAGTTTTAAGTTGAGTTGATTTTCTCAATAAAAAGAAAAACAAAAACAAAAACAAAATTATGAGGTAAAAGCGATAAACCAGAAAATTTTTGATAGGCACTTTGCAAAGGAGAAAAATAAAACCCAGACTACAAACTGTTTGATATGAATGATTTTCAATCCGAATATTTATTTATAATTAAACACCAAATTTTAATGAAGGTGTCAAAATACAATGGTTGGACGGAAAACTTTTTCATTTACCAACGTGTATGGCTGAAATTTAGGTATCCAATTATGGTTCTCTAAAATCGCACATCTACATATGTATATGTACATATTAATCAACAAAATGTCCCTATATGTACCAACACCCTATTTTAGCTACATAATATAATTAAAATAAACAGAAATATTTCTATAATTATTGGTTTAGTTACGTATTATACATATATGTATGTATGTATGTATGTATGCATGAATGTATGCACAATATAGAGGTATAGAGGGAATACATGGATATATAGGAAAACAAAACAATTTACACTCAATCCGCACACATTTATTAATAGGATAATATATTATGTATGTATATGGTATTATGTATGTATGTATATTGTGTACGTAGGCAAACTAAGTTGGGTCTATTATTTATCTACACACCTAATAAATAAACAAAATTTATTTTCATTTCAATCAAATAAATAATTAAAGCTTTAATAGAAGTACATCAAATATTTGCCTATTGAATTTTGGTTAAATTTATCAAAGCTTCAAAGTTGCTTTATTAGAATACAAAATACGAAAATACGATTTTGTTGTATGGATAGGTACTGCTGGCATTGCGGTAAATATGTTGTTTACAATTATCAAAATTAATTATCAAATATACATGTATTGTACAATGTAAATGATTGGATAATGTTGGCATTTTCCATTAAAGTCGACTTAAGCGGTTCTGTCATGTGTAATAGAAAATTTTAATTATTTTCAATTTTACCATTAAAAAAATTGTCAAACAAAAGAAAAGCAATTAATCAAAAAAAAATAAAATAAAAAATACAAAATTGTTGAATCACTAGTGTGATTAGTCTGTGTATGTGTAAATTTTACATTGAACGCATTTCCGAATTATTGCTCTGAATATGTATACTAAGAGTATTTTAAAATTGAAAATAATAAATTCGAGACAGTAGTGCTGAATTTCGGCTAATGCATAGAATTATACTTGTAATGTATTTGTGTACTATAGACTACATTTAGTTAATTACTTATAGAAAACTAAATAAATAATAAACAAAGGATTTAAATCAATGAGTGATGATTTATTCGAATTGAACATAAGCTCGTCTACAGCATAGAGTTTATTGTAAATCACAATGAACAATAATACGTTTGCGTACTTTAGGATTATATTTTGGACCAAAAAATAAATAAAAAAAAAAAAAAATTTAAAATTAACATAGAAAATCCTGATGGAATTGCAAATATCCAAATGGAGATATGATTAATACGGAAGCTCAACGGTAAAAAAAATGCATTATTTACCTATCCCTAGATAAAACAGGGCTGCACACTATTTATCACTTCCATAATACTCTCAAATAATGGCAAATATTCCTATATTTTCACTTTGCATTAACAGAATAAATCATATTGAAAATCCTTTTTTGTGGATCAATTTTTTTTCGGGCAAATACTATCAATCAACAATACTAAAATTTATGAAAGAATGGACTACTATGTACTTTTGTTTGAATTTCGTGTATATCAATTTGATAAATGTTATTTGGTTTTAGTGGATTGTATGAAGCTTTTATATGATGTGAAAATCAATTTGGGTTTTGTTGTATTTCAATATTCATGATTGCGGTTCATCCCCCTATTTATCGGAATCCGTATATTGAATAGACTCTACTTTCTGTTAGATAACTATAATTTTATAGTTGTATTGAAAACAAAATTCTATAGTAAGTTTCTAATTGTAATATAAAGGACTTCCGCATACAATTATATTATTTTTATTCTAAATTAAGGTTGGCCTATTTATATTTGACATATTGACATGCTGTGACCTATAATGAACAATCGGTTTTTATTTTTATTATTCAATTTTAAGACTATAAAAAATAAGTAGAACTTTTAAAAATCTAAGGGACATGTAAGGGAAAATTGGGAAAATCTGAAAAAAAAAATTTCTGAATTTTATAGATTTGATCTTAAAATTAATTAATAATCTTGAAGTTTTCAATAAATTTGTGAACATTTCAAGTGATTTGTATAAAATTCACATGCATTTTTACACATTTATTAAAAACATTTTAAAAACTGCTTAAAAAATTAAATTTCTGAAAAATTCTAAATAAATACTAAATGACAAGATAGACCGAGACATTTTTACATCGTTGGATTCGTACAAACTTCAGCTTTAATTTGCGTGTGGTCTCGAGGCTCAAATTAAATGCTTCCGTTTTTAAGAAATCTGATGTAATGTTAAAACATTCTATTTTTTATCGAAATATCTTACCATGGACGATCGGTCAAATATTTTTTTTTTTGGATAGATATTTGAAGCTACTAACTGGAAAAAATAGTTCTCTGTTCTCCAAACTCGTAGTTTTGATAATATTAATCATTTTGATTTGAATTCTATCTATCTATTCTATATGTATACAGATATAAAATTAATTAATTAATTTGTTTTAAAAAAAAAAAAAGACTTTTGAGGTATGCATTAAATTTATTTCTGAATTGAGATTATTAGCAACCCTCTCTAATTGGATTTTATTGTCCCCAAACAAATATGGTTGGATATTGAATTTCAATAATTGATTGTTTAGTTTTATTGTATTTTCACATTTTCAAAATATTCTTCCGTTAATTAAATCGAAATATAGAAATACAAAAATAAAAACTGTGTGAATTTCGCCTATCAAAACTTCACTATCGTCAATGAACCCTAATTGATATTTTCCATACCAAGCTCCACCCACATCCTTATATTATATAAAACCCAAACATGAACAGAAACATATACATAAGTATAGTCAATTTATTCAAATAAAATTGAAAAAAAAAAGTTTTTTTTTCTCGTCTCGAATTTTCCCCACATAATGAAAGCCGAAAGAAATTTACTTTCTTTAAACTTTTTTTACCACATTGTGCAAAATTGAATTTTAGTCACATTTACGTAAATTAATTGTATTTGTTACATTAGGGATGATTTTTTTTTTGTATGTGTTGTTGTTGTTGTTGTTATATATAGAAATCGCTATGGAGGAGGATTTATACATAACGATTATATAGAATTAGAAATAAAATGTCACCAAACGTCGCGTCATTCGAATAGGTTGGGGGGCTGAGTAAATCCGTTCTGTTTCATTATTTTTTTTTTGTATAAACGACAATATAAAATCGAACGCAAATATACGTACATATACCTATTACAGCCTATATTTATGCAAATTCTATGTAGAGAGACACTGCACAGACATCATACATATGTACATTATATAACGATTGAAATGTGTACATAGAGAAGAAACCTAACAGAACAGAGGGGGAAAAAACACATTTTTATCTTCCGTACAATGAATTATCATTGATCTGCTTCACTAATATAAAATTTATCACCGAATGGCAGGTATTATACTATTTTAAAGAATGAAAAATACAAAAGAAAAACGATGCCGATTTTCATCAACAGATATAATACGATATCTACATATATATGTATTTATCTCAACACAGTGTTGTTGGTATCAGTCGAAACCTAAATGTGAAAAAGTCGTATATACATAAATGAAGGGTGAGACACTTTTCCCTCGGTATTGTTCTATGTAGCGTACAGATACGGTACTTCAATATAATAATAGCAATAAATGAAAGAATAAGACGAAGAAGAAAATTGTGTACATATAAATTTTCCGATTGCAAATATAGCTGGAGTATTGTATGTGTATAGTGTATACGTTTAATGAATCAGAGCATCGTGCAACCCAATGGCATAAATAAGATAAGAAAACTTATTGCGCTTCAGTTGGTGGTAAACAATGTATACGGTACTTGACGCTTTTCAATTCTATTCTTGATTCTGTATATATCCATTGAATGGATGTCTTCAATACTTGAAATATTGTATATGGTGGTATACCTATACCTACATTATACTTAGGGGTACGAATAAGCTTTTCAAATAATCTCGGATGAAATCGTATTATTTGTTTTGGAGTCACAGTTTATCGAGGAAAAACATAACACCTACCTATGTATATACATACATATATAATATAGCAATAAGCTGGTACGTGATGATTTCGAATTAATTAAATTATTCCAATTTATTTTTCAACAAATAAATTTTCTGAAAAATAAATCCCAATCTATAGCTATCTGAGGACTGTAATGTTTATAAGTTCAATTTGCTTAAAAAATATTAAAAAATCTTAGTTCCGTAATACTGGTAAAAATTTACTTTAAAATTCTGCTTCGGGAAGAGCTTTACGTATATAAATAATTTACTTTTATTTCAAAGTTTTTAAACAATAATATTATTTTAAGCAATGAAAGATCGCTTTTAGCCAGAAGTTGTCTTTATACTCTCCTCTTTCCCATATTTATACAACAAGAATCTAAATCCCACATATATACATACTTCATACTCGTTTATACAACATTTGTTTAGGTTTTGAAAGTTTTCTTAAAAAAGCTCATTTTTACCATGGGTTATTTACTTTTTCATATATTTAAGGACTTCGTGTATTATCTTTGTCAAATTGCAATACCTAAGGAAAAAATTTGACGAAAAATAAAATTGAAAGTTTATTGTCTTTTTAATATCCTTTTATAATTTACACAGAAAATTTTATTAAATAACTATATCAAGAAAGACTTAAAAATATTGCCACAAAAGATTTTATATTAATAGCGATGCAATGAGACTGAATTTCAATTTTCAACAATGTCAGTGAAGACTTTGTAATATCATAATACTCGTAATTTAGTCAAAGAACGTCTTCTATACCAAATCCTTCTAAAAATATTTATAGATTGCCAATGGAGAGAGAGAGAGAGAGAGAGACTTTTGAACCACATACAATTTCGTACACCTCCTCTCCTTTGCTTTCCGAGAAGATAGAAAAATTATCATTTTATGAATCCATAACTTACACAAAAGTTGCAACCAGGAAATTGTTCATTGTTTGAGAGCGGAAAAGCGTTTCTTTTCGTTTTCAATTTTTTTGTTTATTTTTTTTTTTTTTTTTTATTTTTATTATAAAAAAGGATTTCATTGTATGTTTCAACTTTTTCAAAATGAGGTCGGCATTAAAATACCAGCTCTACAAAAATATTATTCATAAAGAGAACTTTTTTCTTTCTTTTCTTCTTCTATTTAGAGTAATTCTTCCATTTCATGATTTCCATGATTCCTCCATTATAGAGTCATATCATGAAGAGCGCTAGAGCTTTATGACATAGATATACGATTTTTAAACAAATTTTTCAAATAAAATTCATGACCGAGATAATTATGAACAAATTTAGTTTTCTGCGTAAAAATTATAATTATTTCATGATTCTAAATATATGTACATTGGACGGAGTGTTTACTTTCCCAGTAGAGTTGACATTAATTTCCAAGTTAAACATGAAATTCCAGACTGGGTATGTTTATGTGCAACCGCATATGACAATGAAAGAGTATATGGCGGCGGTAACAGTTAACATGGGATGGGAAAACAAAACTAAATAACCAAACTCGTCTGTATACACTATACCACGTTAAACTAAAATAAAACAATGCATTTTAACTGCATTATATAATTTTTTTTTTTTATAAAATTTATACAAAGTCTGTATAACATTCCATTGTAAAGTTTTGAATGAAGATTAAAAAAAAAAAATAAATAAAAAAACAAAACAAATGATGCCAACACTCGCCATCTGACATAGCATCATTTGTCACACTGACAAGAGGTATAGTGTCTTATGGTATATGGTTAGTGATAGCATTTTGGACAGTTGAATTTGGTCAATGTGCTCTCTAAATGATAAATTTTACGTGACCGTTCTTGGAAATTCATAAAAAAGGATTTTCGATTTATTTAAACGGTTATAATAAGACCTTTTTATCAAATTCATGTTATGGTCATTTGTTTCGTTTCAAAAGAAAACAAAATGGAGGTGAAGAAAATGATCATCATTTTGTCTTATTTTCTATTGTGAAACATTACAATTGAAAATTTGTGTTGGGGTTGCTGACAAAGTTATTCTCAATATTATGATTAAACTTTACAAAATAAGATGTGTGTGAATACGAAGTATATGTACATACTATATATACCATACATACATATGTATATACATCTCCTTCCTGAAAACATGAATTTTTCCCTTAATTTTTATGTTGATAGGTTTTTAATAGAGTTTTGTGTTCATTTTTTAATATTTTACACATCATTTTTATACATAAATATTTTTAAAATAACACCTCTAAGATTTTGGTGTGGCTTTTCTAGTGATAAGGTGTTAGGAATTGTTTTAATAAAAAGGGGCGACGAAAAAAAAAAGGATTGAAAGGAAAAAGAGCCGGATTTACCACACGACCTAAACCATCACATTATAATTTCATTTTTATATTTTATATTCAGTCACTTCTTATGGATACATTTAACTTAACGTGAAAGAATGATATCAAAAGCCTTTCACCCAACAACACAAAAAAAAGAAGAAGAAGAAGAAGAAGTAGGTAAGTAAAAAAAGTAAGAAAAAGTTAAGTAAATCAAACAACGTCTACAATAATTTGATGAAATATAACAAAACGTAACACGCACATTTTGTCCCGACACTTGTAAATTGCCACCAGTCGCAATATAACAACTCTATATCTAAAATGTATTAATAATAAAAAAGCCCAAAATTCAGAGGAAGCGTAAACTCATTATTTATATTATTTTTTTGAAATCTCCAAAATGAAAGCTCATAAATTCTCGCGACATACTTAAATGTTAAGATGTAAGCTTTGCCGGTAACATGTGTTGCGGAACAGTCCCAATCTAAAATGTTTTTCCTTTAGGAAAATGTCGCGCTAAAAATGCTCATGCCATATATACATTTTTTTTTTTTTTTTTTTTTTAAAAAAGAAAATAAAAAAAAAATCGCGATTGTATAAACGCTGTAAGGGAGGATAGAGCACATATGTATAAATGTTTGTGCGGAACTTTTCAATATAGATACAATGAAAGTCTCATTTTATTCGTATGACTGTGTAGTGTGGTGTAGGTACAACAATTTATGATGACAATTGACACCATAAAAGAGTAAATATTCAATTCTAAATTGTAATGCATTTTCAACTAATACTTACTATACATACAAACAGTGTTAAAGATGAAGACAGTGAGTCATGTGAGACATGTCAATGAAGAATATCTTTTGTTTCTAATTATGTATATTTCAATATATGTACATATGAAAATGAGAATATAAGTAACATGTACTATGTATAACTATGTGACATATTGTGTTTAATATTTGAACCTTTGCCGAACCTACATTTATATGAAAATGTTTCATGTAAAGCTCCCTGACAAAGAGAAAGAGAGAAGAAAAAAAAAATATACAAATTGTACAACTAGGCATGATTGAATATTGTAATCCTTAAGGGATTTCGTGTAGTAAATTTGTGTTTCTGTGCGAAAGGAATGTTAATGTTAGTTTGGTTTAGACGGGAAAATATATTGGTAAAATAACATTGGGGAAATCAAATTACCATGGAAAAATCCAATGATTTTTTCTTCTTATAGTTGGTAATGGGTTCAATATTCTAGAGCTATATGGTATATTATAGTAGAAAATTGGTTTTCTTATTGTTCCTTCATATACATTAATTGTGTTCAGTCACTGGCTATTGAGATCATTTTTGTATGTACTAATTATCAGCAAGCTGCTGTTACATGTTTGTATGTAAATGGGAAAATGGTCCATGAAGAAAAAAAAAAGCGAATACTTGATCTTCGACGATTATGTTTACATAAAATAAAATATCTCGTTCAAAATAAGTGCGGAATAGATAAATAACAAAGTAATAAATATTCGAGTAAGAACTATTTACATTGTACAATAGTAAATTCTAGAAAATATATTTATATGAGTATTTGCTATTTGGGTTTTATGTTTATTGCCTGATTTTATTAGTATTAAGGTTCAAGACTCGAACAAGATATTTGTGACGATTTTCTTTATAGGTCTATAAATCGTTTTGTGTTATGTTGGACGCAATTATTATCAATTCATCAAATAAAAAAAAAAGTCAATATAAGAATTGTTGAAGATGATGTAGTGGATATAGTAGGTGGGGGTTTTTTTTTGCTAACAACAAAACGAATGTGACGTCAGTTTTTAGTTCCATTTATTTAGTTGAAGTATCATATAGTAATGATAATACACAATATTAGACCGAAGTAGCAATATGTAAAAACTAAATTATAATTGGACTGCCGAATTAGAAAAAAAAAAAAAAAAAAAACCCAGTTGAAAAATTGCAAATTGCAACAACACCATTTTGATGTGTACAGAAACTTGTTACAAAAACCTTGAAGTTTTTCGGGTCAGTAGGCATTTTCAAAATTGAATTAAAACAATATGACCGACGGCAACATTAATATAATTCCCAAAAACGAATTACTCGCACTCTTTTATGATGAAGTACATGAAATATTAAATATATACTCGGACTATGTAAATAATATGCACACAAACACAACCGAATTTATATAACTCCATTAGGTAAATGTAGGGTAGCATTGTTGTTGTTTTGTGTGTGTATACATTAGAAAATGACCCAAAGGTCTCTTTACATTAGTAAAAGTTCAATATACATATTTAGGTAGTAATGTCATTAAAAGTTCCTAATTCTTCTTAGATCTGTTGAACTAAACACAAATAAACGATTATGTTACATTATTCAAATAAGTAATTTAATACTCGTACTTAGGCTGCTGAAGTTGTTTAGCAGGCAATTTTTAAATCAAACATTTCAATAACTTCTTATACACTCCCTCCACCCCATCAACTACATATTAATTACCGAAATCTAAGTAACTATTAGTTACTTAATTCAAATCTAATGAGGTCTCTTGTCAAATGTTAATGACTGTTCGCAAGGGAATGAACCCTTTTTCTTTAACTGCTTTAAGCTTTTAAGCTTTTACTAGAATTTATTTTATTTTCAAACAGAATATTCCGGACATGATTTCCAATATTAATTAAAAAACAACAACAACAACAACAGCAACAACAAAAATATATCTTTCGTTTAGGTTTAGATGAAAACCGAGAAAAATAAAAGTAATGATCAAGGCAAAACAGTTTTCTTTTGAATTTCGTATACGTGGTCGAAAGTTAATTGTTTTGTATGATTATAGACAGTTTGTCAGATTTTGATGACAAAGTGAATGGGTTGGTTCTGTTCACGTACGGTAATATTTTTCTATTAGATGGATCAGCTATTATATTGTTATAAATATAGTTTTCGATTCACTATAATATATGTACGTACATATGTAGGTAGTTGAAAGAAAAACAAATGCTTTAACTAAAAGCTTTATCAAATTAAAGAATTGGGAAAAATAAAAAATATAAAAGTGAAAAATTATGATATATGCAGATGCATATATGGGACATCATTTATGCGTTTTTATTCTTAAAAATGTTATGTAAATCTTTTAGTATTAGTCAAGATGAAATTAGACAATTGAATTTTTTTTAGGAATTTTACTTTATATTTTCCTTGTTATGGAAAATACTCTTAATTAATTCTATCACAATATTATAACAAATTTAATGACCTAAATTAATACGAGCGAATTAAATTATCATTAACGTAATATTTAGCTTAAAAACTAAGAGAGAGTAAGAAATTAATTTTTAAGAAATAGACTTGACTTCCGTCAATTTGAATTTAAAATTTATTTAATATTTCCATATGTCCTTTTAGTAGTGAATTTAATTACTTACAATCCTTCAACTCTGTTTAAATCAAAATTTAATGCTAAAATTGTATATCCACTTAAGAAAATCAACAACAACAAAAATACCCAAAAAATATTAAAGTATCATTATAACAACAATTTAATTGATATTTCAATTAAAAACTAAATTAATGCATCTCTTTTGTCTGGCTATATCTCTACTTCAACAGTTAAAAAGCGCAGACATAAATTCCATATTAAATTCAGAGTAAAAACATTATTGCCATTTTAATGACTATTAGCTTGTTCTTTTTTTTTTCAATATTTCCTCCTTGTTGAAAAGCACGTCTTTCACTGCTATAATTTTCTCATTTAGCAGTAAAGTGCACAATATCTTCTGCTCTAATTATACGAATTTGTATGCAGAGACCATAATGATGCAAATTTTATTTTCTACTGAAAGATACATACAAATACATACATTATGCAGGGTGATAGAAAAATGGTAATTAAGTATTATTATTATTCTCTTTTGTAGAAAATGTATGTCTGGAATACTCAGTCCTTCAAGTCAAAGTTGCTGAGTTAAATTGGGTAGAATTAATGGTTGACGGGAAACGAAATGGTACAACGTACAAAAAAAAAGGGTTTCTTTCAACCAGTTTCAATTATTTTAAAAATTTGCCCCTTTTTATTATTTTTCTTCTTTCTGAAAGGTATTAACAAAAGAAAAAAGAGGCTTTACTCTTCAAAATTTAACACTTTTGACAAAACCTTTACAATGGCTCAATTAGGTAGTTGTTGTTCATACATACATACCTATATCTGAATTAATTATAAATATCTATATACAATGTGGAAAATCTATGTTAAGAAGTTAAAAATTCGTTTGTTATTGGTTAGAAAAAAGAGCGCTTTTCACGGCTATATATATAAAAAGCCTTAATTTTACTTTCACAAAGAGACCCAAAAATAATATTCTTATTTCGGTTGAATTTTTTTTTTAATCTAATATTTTTTTGCCTTTCCAAATCCGTTCACATACATATATCGATGGCTTATATACAATACCCGCTAACTCATTTTTAACGTTTTTTTTTATTGTATAAAATTGATATTTATGCAACCCTGACTTATGGTAAAATTATCACAAAAAGTTTGTTTTAAAAATTTCGTTTTTTTTTTGCAATGTTTCAACATCTGCTAACTCAATACACTATATAAAACAATAAAGTTTTTATTGTCTCCTGAAAAGTACATAAAAATGAGTTAGCGGGTATTGTATATAAGCTATCGAAATTAAATTTTAATTAGGTAAAAATCTGTCTTTAAAACATTAGAACTTGAATTATGGTCGGATACATGAGAACTGAACATATGCGCGGTTCAGTTTCCAATGCGTTCGACCAAAATTCAAGTTCTGATGAGAATTAACAATTCTAATTCCAGAATGTACTTACCTATACATATAAAAAAAACGTCTTTTTTATATTATAGTCTATACTACATTATGTCTAATAAAATCAGTGCCACAATACCAAACTTTATCTTTGTGATTTACGATAAATCTATTCACGGATTAAGTAAAGCGACATATTTCAATACTGGGTATGACATCTGATATAGTTTGTGGCACATCACATACGGTCCATTATAGTATAAATCAACCATGTACGAAATAGAATTACTTTATCAGCAGTATTTTTTTTTTGTCACAAATCACGTAAATGGCATCCCTTGTCATTTAGAAACACCTTTGAAAAATTATTTATGAGTTTGTAAGCACATACGTGAATAGATTGTTTAAAAATTTAGTTAAGTTATATAAAAGAGCGTGTCATTCTGTTAAATGACATAAATAAAATGGCAGCACAAGATAGTCACGACAGTATATTGTTTGACATTACCGTTATTACGATTTATCGTCGTATCGCATACATTACCCGTTCTACAGTCGAATAATTTTGTGCTTTGTAGAGAGAGAGAGAAAAAAGCTCAATTTTGGAATATGAAAGTTTTATTAGAGATAAACAAAACGAAAAAAAAAATGGTTTTATAGAATTTTCATTTAACACCCTGTAAGCTTTTCTATATATCTACATATTCCTTAGTATACTAAACTAGTGGTGTAAAATTTCCATTGTTTTGACTACTTAATAAAAATAAGGCGACTGCCAGATAAGGGTGGTTTCTATTTATACTGTACTATGCATACATATACATACTTACACACACAAACTGGATATATAGAGATAACATTATTTGTCATTAGGGAAATGGCGGTTTAAACTAAATTAGGGTTTTTTTTCTATTCTATATTGATTACTTAAAAGTATTTTATGCAAATTTCAAAACCAATATTGTTGTGCATTTTATGGTTAATTTATTTAAGCATTTATATTTGCGATTGAAACTATCGCTAAGTAAAGCTACATAGCTTGAATAAAACAAATCGGAGTACATAATTGTTCTCTTTGGTTTGGATACCACGCCCTTTTTGAATTCACACATGGTATTTTCAACTTTAACGATTTATGTAGCAAAAAAGAATAACAGTGAACACTTAAAAGCGAAAACAAAAAAAAGCAAAGGTAAAATAAAGCGGATGAAAAAAAAGTTACAACAAAAAAGGGGAAATTAGTACCTAAGAGTTGAATTTATAATAGTATAGTTTATTAACAAATTATATCCTCGTATGAATTAAGTTTATAATTGTTGATACTTTTCTATAATCGCTTCGGGACTTTGCATACTTTTAGTCAAAGTTTCCCTTTGCGATAGAATTACAACAAATATTTACACGCCCGATTTTTATTCGCTATTTTGACGTGATAGGTACGTGTACGACAATCATATTTCTTTTTATTGGTTAATGTAGATATTACATCTTAAATATATAAAAATAAAATAAAACTCTATCCAAATAATATTATTTCCACCCATTTACCATTATTGTATCTGCAGAAAAAGAAAAAAAAAAAAGGAGAAAAAAACAGAAAAAGAAATATATGCGAACAGAGTGTAAACGAACGGACGACATCTTTATAATTATCGTACTTTGTCAAAGAAAATATCAAGCCGTTATAAAGAATAATTTCGACAAATGTGAATGACAACGTTCAACCCTTAGATTTACTGCTATAACGACAATTTAGAGCGTTACACAACGTATAAGGAAGCAGCGAAAAGTTTTTAATGAATCTGTGCTCTAAATACTCATTATCGAGTGATTTACGATTCTTCAAAGACTTAGAACTGAACATAAACTCCTCGTAATTAATAATAATTTCTACAAATAATTAATATATTCACAAAACACTAGAGAGACACTATACTATATACTTTTCTATATATTAGTCTATATATATTTCTATATAGGGATGACAGTAAGTGGTGTTTATTTCTTACAATTTCTGGGCAATTAAAATACAAAATAATTTAGCGATAACTTCTTAAATTACATGCAAATCGTCTTAAATTGCTGGGTGTGGAATTTCTTTAATTACATAAAATGAAAATTCATCTGTTCTGGGTGTATTGTAACGTTGTGTAATACGGTGAACAATTAAAATGAAATTTTAAGATATATATATACATATATATATATATATGTATTGCTATCGGGGTTCAATTTGAATCATGTACTTTTCCAAGAAATGGAAACTTTTCCCTTTTCTTAGTTACAACATATATTCTGCCGCGCAATGGAACAAAAAAGCACTGCACTATATAAGAACAAGTACATAGTATAAGTATATATAAGTATAAGTATGTAAAATGTTGAAACTTCGAAAGCTTCTCAGACTGCTGCTGCTCCATATTGCGTATAATATAGAAAGATTCCGGAAGCGTTATTTATTGTTATTTCAAGCCATTGCTTCTAAAGGAATTTGTTTTTAATAAAGTGAATGATAGAAAGACTTTGGTAGGGCAGGTGTAATACATTTATATATTAAGTATACTGTATATATATATATGTATATAGAGAACTAAATGTATATAAAGAGATCTTATTCCATGTAAGAATCAATTCCTGTTTGTATAATAAATGTTAACATTCATGTTATTAGTTATATCGTAACTAATCAATAGAAATGTAATTAGCAGTGGGTAAATATGGTAAAAATTTCAGTATAGTATAGTAGAGGACATTTTAGAGGGGTTTTTTTCTCTAAGATAATCAAATTTTTATTTAGATATTTTTTAGTCCTTCTGACTACGCGTTTTCTAAAGCTACACTTCAATTAACCTTTGACTGTAAATATAAAAGGGAATTAGAATTAATACAATAATTTATAAATAAATTCAGGATCGTGAAAATGAAGGTACATAACGATTTATTTTATAGTAAACATTTTTCTTTGACTATGCTAAAATTATTAAAAATTATTGTAATTGGTTTTGATTCATAAAGAATCAAGAAGAAAGAGACAACGAAGCAAATAAGCTTGGAAATACATTTATATTCAAATTGAAATATTTGTAGGTATGTTGTTATGATTTAAATTAAATATCAAAAACAAAACCATCGTGTAAATTTTTTTTGCTTCATTTGCAACATATTTAATGTGTATTTGAATAACATTTTAATTAGATTTCACCCCAAAAAGGACTTGAAAAGTAAATTTTATATGTAGGTCTATTTATATCTATCTATATATCTATCTATATATCGGTAAATAATACAACATCATTATTTTTGTTCATCATCAATAAATTATAATATCTGAGGTGAAAAGTGGCTTAACATCTACGTAATTGAACTTGACTGAGTCATTAATTAAGCAAATTCAAATTTTGTACCATATAAGTAGAGATCAAAGAAACAATCCTACACTTAATATTAAAATGTGTCTTAATAAGATTCTCTGAATTCTATATTATACATATACATATATACACATGTGTAAATAGCTGCCAATCCAGCACATGAAATAATGTTTGCATAAACATACAAGGCAAATATCAAGTGTTCCCTTTCTCCCCATTCATGATTCACAGAGCTTATCTCAAATTTATAACTGGTATACATAAGCTTTTCATCATACATCGCAGGATTTTCCCTAAGTATTAAAAGATTTATGCAATTTAGAGGCAAGGATATGTTTCCTTAATTTGGCCCACTTTCAAAGAGTTTTCAAAACTCTTGATGCTTGCATGCACTTGGAAAAGTTATATAATCCGCATAGCTTGACTGAGAAAAGCATTATGTATATGAAGACATAATATGGTGATGGGTGATGCAATCGAAATAAATATCGTGTACCTACCGTATATAGCAAAAATGAAAAAAAGCTCCAAAGGAAAACACTTCCAAATATTTTAATTATGTTTGCATTAAAGAATAAGGATAATCCAAAGTCAAAGTAGAGATAAGTTTTAAGACAAGAGGTATAAAGAAGTAAGTACTAACAATATATTAATGCATTTCTTATAGAAACGCATAAATCGTATGCTTGTAACTTGTATGTATATATGTAGTTATAAACATTAAGCGCATGTTTTTGTGCATATAATATAATTTGGACGTGTGCGCAAATAAATTAAATTCTTATGATTCTTATTTATATACAAATGTAAGTGTGAATGGTATGGGAATGCATGATGGATAAAAAATATTCAATACCAGTTAGAACAAGATTATTTTGGTCCGGAACATTTGATTAGGCAGAAAGAAACTTGGACTTCGTAAAGAATGACTATTTTTATATAAAATATTTAAACAGTAAGTAAATGCTTTTCAGCAACAAACGAAATTTTCCCAAACCACTATATTATAATTTTCCCCAATCCAGTTAAGTATAGTTGCTGCCGTAATGTCGGTTTTATTTTACATATTATTACCAAAGTCGTAAAAGTACCAAAATCCAAAAAAGCTTTTAAATGCTTTTTGTCCATTTCATATAATATATAAATCTCTTTGAAAATATAATTGTGGAATGATAAAGGGGTACATACATATATGTAGCTGTTTGATAGAGATGCTGAAGTGGGCTTACGAAAAAATTTTAAACACCAAAGTGTTGATAAGATATTCCCATTTGTTGTTTTTCCAACTAATTTTTTATACTAAATGATAAACAACAAAAATATTACTACACATGTTCCAATAGCCGACATATACAATCCACTTTTTATTCAAAAGCAAAAAGTTACAATAATCCGATTAAAGTCCCTTTTTTTCTATATGAAACATGAAACCCAATACTTATACCATTTGGACTATATGGCTATGATAGAAAATAGGAAAATATCTACAGACACACTGAAATACATATACAGGGCAACAAAAAATACAAAAAAAAAAAACATAAAAAAGCACATACAAAATAAAATGGCAAAATGAAAAATGAGCTTTTGCTGGATTTTGCACATTTACTTTATCGGTTCATCCGCAATACTTTAAATTGCGTTCATTCTTTAGTCTCGCATGATTGGTTAAACGTTTACGGTATTAGATTCAATATGTGTTAATCAAAGTTGTTGGGATTTATCCACATTTTGCTGTTGTGAATAAAAAATGTGTCTTAGGTCAACAGAAAATTGTTTTATTTTGATAGAAATAATGTTTTGCTTGAGTACCGACTTAATATACCGTAGAGATGGTTTTTCTAGCTGACGGGTTTATTTATAATATCTTTGTATCTAAAATCAATGGTAATATTAACTACATAATGAAGATGCAAAGCATACACTTACATTTTGTAATATGAAGGTATTTAAATAAAACTCCTCCAATAATTATAGTATCATTTAAGCTACAATGCTTATCTTACTTTACTTTAAGCAAATACATGTATTTTGCCTATCCCCAGACTTTATCTTGCTTGTCTTACTTTTGAAATAACGGCCATTTTACCTGTAAACTACTCTTCTCTTAAAATCTTATCTTAATAAAAAAACAACGTCCGGACAGTTGTTTTGAGACAAGCTTATACTTAAACATGACATGACATGAACTTGACAGTTCAATGATATATGCGCTGTGAATTGTGTGTTGTGAATTGGGTGAATCGTGTTTGTGAATTGTGTGTGAAGTTGAAGTTGTGAATTGTGTGAATTGTGTTTATAATTTATTTCATCGGGATGAATACACAATTAAAAGCAGCCTTGATTAAAAAACTATTTTGTTTGACAGCGAAAAAATAAGACAGCAACCGCAACACGCTTATCTTACGTTTCTCTTTATCTATCTCTCAAAATACATTCAGCCCATCAATGAAGCAAGTAAGGTAAGATAAGCGAAAGTAAGATAATTAAAATCAAGCAAATAATTGAAATTCTATTCTAAAATATCGACAAGAAAATTTTTGGTTTTTCAAATGATCTATTTTTGCTTATGTTCGATAGTATTTTAGCTATTTGTAGGCGAACGAAGAAGTGTGCTGTTGACATTGCTTCAATATCAAAGTTTATAGCATTTCAGCTGCCTACTTTTGTAGAGATAAAATAAAATCACCTTAAAAGTCTCTTAAATATGTCTTTTCTAATAGTCAAATACCGCGGAATATTAAAAAAAAAAAAAATCTCCCAAATGACTTATTTTATCTGAAAAGATAAAACTGGTTGGTTGTGTGTGTTTGTGTGTATGGATGTGTTGTCTCCTGTTACTCAAAATAGAATGGTTAACAATCACGCAATTTTTATATCAATATTTGTGACGCCTTTATATGTCTCCTTGAAGATCTCATACATTTGTTACAATTTTGCCCTGTAAATTTGAAATGTTATTTGCCTGTTTTGTAGGGTGGAAATGATAAAAGTTTTGCAATATGGAATTACCTACATTTATGTGAAACATTTTATTTCAAAATGACAATTTGCAAACATTTTTCTGCCAGCATACGAGTAAGAATATGATGTAAATTTTTGAATGGAAAGTGGGGCGGGGGGTGTCGTAGCCACAAACTTTTGCGGAACGGTCTTTGACACATATAAACGTATAACATGGGGTGGATGATAGATATGACAGATAATTCAACAAGTTAATCAGTCTAAAGTGGCTGTATATCTTGACGAGTACCTAATTTCGGTTTGGATAATGTAAGCAAAGTAATTAGAAATACTTATACAAAGCAGTAGATAACTTTACTTGACTATTGATAGAAATCCCAATTACGTATTTATGTAGAGTCTAAATCTAGAAATTTTGAATTGCAAAGCTTTTATCGCTGTTAATTAATTGAAATACGTATGTATGTAGGTAAGTGTATTTAAGATTGGTTGTAGTAGTGTAATCCCAGGGAATGATACGGATGTCATATATATTTTAAATGTTTTAATTTATCATATATATGGTAAAGAGTATCGAAATGTTTAGTTATAATTACATACTATCGAATTAACTCTGAACAGGAATTGATTTCATAGAACACATTTTACTAAATGTTTAGTGCTTTTAACATCAGGCATTTTGCTTCCGCATGGTATTTGAAATAAATTGGAACCGGGCACGGAATACAATAAAAGTTGATTAGACCAAGAATTCGGATCAGATTAATTAAACAAATTGAATAGCCTAAAAATCTACAAAACACTTATAAAGAGAACTCATTCAAACAATTATATTAATAAGAAGAACCAAAAAAAAATAGTTAACAAATTGTTTGTATGTGGGACGTTAAACAAAAGGGTTAATTAAATTTTCCCAAGATATTTTCCACTTGGTTGTTTTTGTTCTTTAATTACAGCAAAGCTTAAAATTTATATCTCTTATTCATCAATTCTGATATACATAACAATAAATACGCTATATATATACACATACACACACATATATGTATATATACATATATAGAGCCATAAAACAAATAATTGACCTTTGCTAGATGACCCATAGATGATAATTCAAGGCTACTCATTTACAAAAGGAAAACTTTTCCAAATCAATTTATCTCATTTGTGGTCAAAGCATTGCTGGTGCTGGTATATACCATTCCAAATGAACTATACAAATACAATGTATCTAGTATTATGTTATATATACCTATATACATAGTATGTATTGTAATTGTACCTATATAATATATTAGTTAGGTTTACTATATACATACATATGTACCTAATGTTGTAAGTTAGAATTTGGAAGTATCAATAAAATAAAATTACAAGAAAGCTTCTGTTAAGTTGAGTTGAGTACACGCAACATAAAGCAACCTAAATAATAAAC
>JANSTT010023902.1:0-38954 GCA_026745375.1 Platyura marginata | reverse complement strand
GGGGACCTCAGGACCCCAATGTATTTTGCATACAAAATACACAGGTAGCACATTAATTGACCTATTTTACCTACCATTTAATTAATAATAATAATTTCTTATTATTAAGTAAAACGAGATCCTGACATCGTATTCTTTCGAATAAGTGCCGGCTTAGGTATACGAATAAACCAGAAGTTGGTTTTTTACAATCGTCAAAATTTTTTGGGGTCCTGGGTTCCCCAAACACGGTTCTAAGGTTAATAGCAAGTTTTAGTACCCTATAGGAATAGTGTACCCGGCGCCATATTGTCCAACGGAAAATTGTCCGGCACAAATTTTGTTACCCCAATCTGTCAGTAAACTTTTCAAAATACTAACAGAATAACGAATAACAATTTTGAGTACTTTTTAATTAAAAACACTTCAAAAAATCATTTATTTTATTTTAACAACGCCAACGGGAGAGTTCAACTGGTCAAACTATAAAACGGTTTTCTCGTTCTAACATACTAATCATATTTCAATTTATATGTCCTTCTCTAAATATACAGACGTCAATGTTTAATTTGAACAAAAGAAGCTGTCACAAACAAAATTTGAACGAGTTTTCATCACAAAGAAATTGAATAAAAAAAATTGTGATTCATATGTCACAATAGAAGTACTATATTATTCTATCAATATTTTTGTCACAATACATAAATTAATTCTGGCCACACTGTTCGTAGATGTCTACTGGCTAGATATTAAAATGGCGTCTGGCGTTAATGTTTTATATTGGTTTATAATTTACAATTTTGTATGAATGCAAAAAGTTTTTCAAAATCTGTGTGAGAAAAAAAACCTTATTTACTGCTCGTACAATATAATATTTATAAGATTTAATTGAGAAAAAAGATGTGGTAAGTTTAATAGCTATTAGCTTTATTTACTATGGGTACTTTAATTTTGTAGTGTTCCATAAAATTATATTGGAAAAATAAAACAACTGCTACTACCATAAATACTTATTATTTTGTGCTTGTTTAATTTTTAATCCTTTGCAATTAATTAAAATGATCGATGTTAAGAATATCGAAAGAATCAACAAGAAACATGAAAACAGGAAATTAGCAAAATGATTAATTCTAATAAGTTTTTTTTTATTGTCATTGATTTAATATGAACCTAGGTAGGTGCTTACCTGTGATTCACTTTAAGCATTTTATGCTCAATCGTATACGCATATATAAACGGAAGAGGGGTGGGCGTTGGGAACATAATTGAATGATATTATTGGGCTTAATCAATTCCAACACCTTTATTTAGTTTTAATCCCATTTCCAGTTTCAATTTTATTTCATCAGTGCCAGTTCAACGTCTTTAACATTATCTTCATTACAAGTTAAGACAAAAAGTGGAACGATTTTGAGAAATATTTGCTGAATGTAGTAATGTTCAGGAGTTTTTACAGTGAACACATCTTACTAAGAAATGGGGCGAATGGCTTATTTCCAGGCGGTATTCTACCTAATTCTATTCTAGTATAAACAACACGCCGGTTACTTCAAAACTATTTCAATTCTAAATTTAAAGTACTAAGGTAAATCAAGACGATGATTAGAGCAAAGGAAAACTGTGCGCCACACCCCTACCCTTAACTGTTTTTTTCTGTTATCTATGAATCAATAAGTTATTGTAAAAAGAATATTATATTGTTTATAAGTTATGTTTACTGTTTTTGCTTCCAAAATTCCTAATATTAGTTCAAATCTTTGGATTTAGTTTAAAAAATCTTCACTTTTAAGTTCAATGACTCGGATGTACAATTTTGGTTCTATTTGTTCTTGACAATAAAAACAAAACTTAATTTAGGTTGATCACATACACACGTCCGCACAACCTAAAATTTATGAATCGATTTTCAGAGAATCATTTAGGCATAGGCACTTTGGTGGAGCACGTACCAAATCAGCGTTGACAATTTAAATTTAAATTTCAGTTAAGTATGATAAAAAAAATTCGAAATCATTTAAAATTTGAGCTGACAATGCTTGGAATTTTTAATAAATTGATACTAACCCCAAGAGTGCCACTGTCTAAAATACAGATATTTATAGCAATCCGTCACATTATACTATTCATAACATGGCCAGCGTTTGCCTAATTAGCCATCATAGGCCACTACTCCAATACACGATCAATCTCACCTAATAGCTTCTGTAATCTTTAAAAAAAAACCTAGAGAATAATGAAGAGGCTAACAACCGTTGACAATCTGTTGAAATTCTTGTTAATACTTCAACCATGTTATTAGAAGAAATGGACAAAGAAAATCATTCATTTATGGAAAAAATTAATCACTTTTACTAACCTATAGCAATTAAAAAAAACCCACTTTTTCCTCTATAGTTTTTCATAATATCCCTGGAAATAAGTCTGATTTCGTGAGAAGAATGTCAACGATACTCTATCCAATCTCTATGTCTATACTGTCCGTACTGACGTTACAGCCAAGATTTAACATTTTCTGATTTCGACGAAATACGAATCCGGTTAATTAAATTGTGAGAATTCAGACTTTGTTTGTGACTAAAATTCGAATATCAATCAATCCAATAAAATTTTTTATTTGAATTTCTTTTTAACGTTTACTGATTAAAAAAATCTTTATTATTATTATTACCTCCAATAAATATCGTATTATGTTAATTGTTATAATTTAATAAATAATTAATTATCAAAAATCTGGTCTACCAATTAATATTTATATTACATTTAATTAACTATTAACATTTATACGTTTAACATTTATAACATAAGTATGCTTAACATTTTAAGTACACCTTTATTAAATTTATTGCATTTTATCTATTATGTATGTACATTTACAATTAATGACTAATTAAATTAGCATTAATTGAGTGAGGTGTAAAAAAATAATAAATTAGAATTAGATTTTTGTTAATGTTTTTATACTAAAACATCAGTTGCTATACTAAACACGACCATCATAACGCACTATTGGTTAGAATGGACATAGGAATTGGTCTAAGGATAGTAATACAATTTTGTATTCACCGAATTGGTGTTGAGGATAGATGATTGTCCCTTTCTATTTATTCCCTACTGCTCCATCTGATCTTGTGAACTATCTTTTAACTATTTTGTCTGTCTCCATTTTTCGAATGACCTTCTCTTTAACACGCCAAAAATCGACTAACACCTTTGAGTGAAGTTACTCAAAAAAAAAAAAAAATAGTATGGGTGACCGGTTACCAGAAGAAATTTTTTTGCGTTAAATGGCCGGCCCTCTTTTCCCTTTTGTTGTGAACAGACAGATTTATATATTGCGGGAATTTGAGCATTTCATATGAACATATTTGATTAATTAATCACTGTTTACAGTAAGTTTTTTTGAAGATCTATATGGTATAAGATATCTATAGTTGAGTACCAAATTCCGGAAGGGGGTATAATAACTAACAGAGCAGGCACGGTCAGCGCAGTTATACAGGATGGGTTGTGGTGGTAGGCCCAATCTAGAGATTTTCCAAAGATTTGCCAGAACTACTGAGCAGTCTAAGAATTTTTAGGCGCCCGCCCTCTTCTTACACTATCCTCTCGGAGGGGTTTTTTTTTTAATCTCTTTGATACAATCATCGTAGTTATTAGCAATATTTTTTACTAATAATCTATCACTTTTTATGTTTCCAGTGAACAAAGTATTATTGGTGCTCGGGCATCTGTAATGGTATATGATGATACCCAAAAGAAATGGGTACCATCTGGCAGTTCATCCGGATTGAGTAAAGTTCAGATTTATCATCATAAGCAAAATAATACATTTCGTGTGGTCGGCCGAAAACTTCAAGATCATGAAGTTGTTATTAATTGTTCCATTGTGAAAGGTCTCAAATATAATCAGGCAACAGCTACATTTCATCAGTGGCGAGATTCAAAATTTGTCTATGGATTGAATTTTTCAAGTCAACAAGATGCCGAAGCATTTTCTAGAGCAATGTTACATGCGTTGGACGTAAGTTTTTTTTTTTATATATATACAGTTATTTTCTATAATTGTACATATTGTATATTGAAATTCTTTTTATTTAGCACGATAGTTCGAGCAAGGAGGAACGAATTAACGAACCGTATTTCCGTATACCGTATACAAAAAAAACTGTTTTGCTTTCCTTTGTTTTATGTTTACTCTAGATTTTGTTAGAAATTTGAAAAAAAAAATGTTATGCGAAAATATTAGAAATTAAATTCTACATAAAATGACCAACATTTAACTGAAAAATATTGTCATTATGAATAGGAGTTTTATGTTTAATTCCAGTATCAAATATAAGGTCACCACTTCGTCTAAAATTATTATAACATCATAACAAAGCTCTTTTTTACTAAATTTAAAATGTTATTAACACAAAACGTAATTTAACAGGTATTAAGTGGTAGATTTACACAGCCAACTGTAGCTTCCATAACTAGTAGTTCTACGTACGATGAAGATATGGGATACAGAACAATGACTAGAGAAGATGCCGCTATCATTCAGCAACAACAAATCATTGGGCCAAACGAAATAATGCCGGCGCCGGCACCCCATAATAATTCTAATATATCTCAAAATTCTCCATTACCACAAGGTCATCATCGAACTAGTAGGTGAGTTGTTAAATTACAAAATTGAGGCCTATGCCGATGAAATATTCATTTCCGTTGAAATCATATTAATTTACCACTCTTTTTCTTCGAATCATTCACAATTGCAGCAAATATATATTAAATTTCAGTGCACCACCGGCTCCACAACCCACTACAACGACAGGACAGGTGTTTGCTACGTCAACCGTAATAAATTCGATATCACAATTTCATCAACCACACCAGATAGATCCACAACTTGTATACCAATCACAAATTTCACAAGGAAGCTATTCGTCTAATCAGGTTGGTATATAAACCCAATGAAAAATTTTATGTGCCGAGTTTTATTTTAAAATCTTTATACTTTTCGTTTCATCTTAGAGCACGCCTCAGTATAGTCAACCAATATATGAGTCTGCTAGCTCAAATACGATCATAGATCAACCACATATTGTAAATGGTTCAATGTATAATATACCCTCAAATCAGTCATTAACACTTCCAACTTCACTAAGTAATAACAGTATGTTTTCTACACAACAACCAGAAACTCCAGCCACTTCTACATATGGATCATCAAACAATAGTGCAACCATTAATAATTATGGAAATCAAAATCAAACACCATTACCATCATTATCTGAACCACCAATAGCACCACCTCTTCCACCAAGCATGATTAATTGTGCTGCCGTTCAGCCTATAAAACTATTGGGACAGCCAACCGTCTCAAATAATCGCGTTGTTCCTCCGCCACCACCTCCACCACCGATGGGGATGTTATCGGTTAAAACTGACGGAGCGGATTCTTTAGCTTTTCAATTACAACAAGCTAAACTGAAACGCAGCGCAAAGAATTCACCACCTCCATTGCCAGCCGAAAATAGTGGCAGTAGCACATCGAGCGGTGGCAGTGGAAATTATGGAACTATAGGTAGGCCTGGGATGGCCTCAATGATGGATGAAATGGCCAAAACTTTAGCTAGACGCAGAGCACAAAAAGACAAAACTCCAGAGGTAAGATTAACATCAATTTTTTTTCTTCTATAAAATGTGTGGTTTTTAATGGTTTTGAATGTGTATGCAGTCCTGACTGCTACCATTTCTTGCTTCACAATGATTTGTTCACACTATAAGTACATCTACGCTATGCAGTACTCTTTAAATTCTTCTTGCTCCGTAGTCCCAATCTTTCACACGACAAAACTCTTAACCCTAACTGAAAGTGTTCTATACTAGGCTAAATCTAAAATTTCAAGAATTCTAGGTTCTTGTTTGTATAGTGATAATTCTATAACATTAATAAGTACATTAATACTACTTGGTAATTGATATAAAACTTCAATCATATTTTAATCAGGTGGAACCATTTGAAGACAATGGCCGACGTATTATAGAAAAATCGGGAACACTGCCAAATCGAACAAGTAGTAATTCGTCAAATAATACGGCTGCATCAAATAATAGTGGCATGTGCAACAATACATTAGAATCGCCACGTCCGACAAGAAAACGAATTGGTAGCGTTAGCGAAGATATTATTTTGAAACAAGTCAATAGGGATGATATAATATTGTCAAATACGCAAGATCTTAACAATTTTAAGGCTGAGATCATACGAGAAATACAAATTGAAATAAATAAAGCGAAACAGGAAATAATAGAAGGTAAAATATATTATTTAAATAAATTTCTTATTAATTTTACATCACTAACACAAATAATCTGTAATTCAGCATTTAAAATAGAATTCAATCGAAGGTGAAGCGAAATAAGACAAAACGGTTTCTTCACAAATTTTCTTACTAATATAATATCTAAATGGATTTTAAACTTTTATAGTTGTATCATAATTTAATTGATGGTGTTAAATCACTGTATTACAAATATAATAAATTAGCTACATTTATAATAGAAATAGTGTAACAAAAAATATAATGCATTATCACCATTATAATAACAGTATTTTACATAATTAATAAGATTTGTTCGATTTTAAACAGAAGCACAAAAATTGTATGTTTTAGGTTAAACTGTGATATTTTTAATTGTGTTTTTTTTTCTAAAACAAAAAAAGAAAAGATTTTATGATGCTAAATTATAAATGACTTCAATTTTACTTTACGAAATAGAATATAATGACATCTTTTTTTTTATTTTTAAATACAATTTTTGTTTTTTTGTTTATTTATATATACTTCTTATATAAATATATATAATTCATATATAAATTTAAGTTTTATAATAAACGATACTAATAAATAAATTTGCAATGTGCTTTTGTCATACTTTTTTTAAAAAAAACAATAGTATCGGTAATTTTTGTATATTAATCGAAATTATTTTAAAACTGCGACGCAGTACTGACTTTCACATAATCTAGTACTTCTTTTTTCACAACAATAAATACTCTTTAAATTTAAATCGATGCAACCAACTGATGTAGCATGGAAGGAGAACACGACAGTATTTATCACACAGTCGTTTCACTCTGTAAGTCCTCTATACGATTGTAGCGCGCACAAGCGGTAAATATCGCATCACTTTATAAGAAGTTATCATCAAATGTAAGAATTTTAATTTTAAAAAAGGAATAGAAACAAATATCTAATGCCCAATATGTAAATATCAGTCAAATCTATTTACTGTTTCTAAAAACTCCATCTAGCCCTTTTAAAAGATTACAGGATTGTTAAAATGTTCACTTTATTATTTAGCATTCCAAAAAAATAATTGCCAAAACAAATGTTAATACCATTGTCTTTCTCGTGTAATTTTAAGTCGAAATATGCATAATCCTCAAGTTTTTTATTTTAATATCTTAATGATGATCATTTCAAAATACACCAACTGCCAATGCCAAATTTGATTTTTAAGAACAGATTTTAACCCTAAAGCGCAAATTTTTTTTATAACAAAAACACAAGAGTGAATTGTTGTGAAAAAAAATAATACATTTTTTTTTTCTATAAAACTTAAGAAACTCAAAAATAGTAAAAAAAACTCCGGTTGAAAAAGTTTTTCCTATAAGTTATAGGTTTTTTCTTCCTCTGCGGAGTCCAACGGACTCCGCTTTGCGCTTTAGGGTTAAATAGATTTCATATAATTTTTGCAAACAGTCATGTACAGATTAAATGTTTTGAGTATGTAAGAAAACCTTCCCAAAACTTGTTATCACTAAATTTATAGTTTAATATTTCAAGATACCTCTACTTACGAGTATGTGTAATGTGGATTACATATCTATTGAAAAAATCGTTATTTTTCGGGTGGTCAACTACACTTTTATGCCTCGATTTGATTTGAGTTTTGTTGTTGTAATCTATAGGCAGACAATTATTATGGGCAGCTGTTGACTGGAAAAAGAAATTACTCGAAATTGTTTTGTTATGCCAAAATAAAACCATGGTCACACATTCTTCATGTCTACCAGCATTTTTACAACATTCATTACACCTATTACTATTATATTTTATTAGGATTGCTTAGTACAATTTTCGTTTACTTGTTATGTACATTGTACATATCTATGTATGTACTTAATTTACACTTCTGGTATTTAAATGAAGTTTTTTTTTCTTTTTGAAAATAACACATACATTTAAAGCGCGTGCTGCAAAGTTGCATGATGGGTCTTTAATTGCATGGTTTCCTATACTTTCAAGCAAAATCCCAGGTAAAAAATGTACAAAAAAAAAAGAAAAAGAAAAAAACTATCCCTAACTTATTGGCAGGTAGATATATGTAGCAATAAAGCATCATAGATACCGACCAATATTTTTATTTGCTTAGGTATAGGGGTACCTACATTTTGTATACATAGAATTACAAGATTTTTTTTTTTTTGCATTTGGATTACCTATTACAATGTAATTCTATAATGAACAGGAACAGTTCTTAGAATACTGTTGCTATGGAGATTTCGTTCGTTGCTTTCACCGGGTAACTAACACATTTATACCAATGCCGTTTGTTTTTGTTTGGTTTTAGCGTTAAACCGTTTAAGAGTGTTAGATTCAAATTTATTTATTTGTTTTTTAGGAAAGTTTACATTTTTAGGCTTGGTTGATTTATATAGAAAATAAAAACATGTCATTTCGTTGATTTTTAGATCCGGCACTTTGTTGATTGATTAGTATTTAGATCTATTGTACTTCTATCTTCATGGAGCTTCTCCATTACCTAGACTAGAGTATATCCTTAAGTCCTCAAGAGAGGTTGAAAATGTTGGTAAATAAAAATGTTTATGTATAAACCTGGAAAAATTATTCGTGCCATTTTTGATTCTAGTATTGGTACCTTACAACGTTTTATATCTAATTTGCTATCAAATATTTTTGTTTTTTGTATCATGCAAATTAGATATCGAACTATTGGATTTAAACATAATAATGCACATTATGCAGAATATTTTAATTACATGCAATATACCTAAAACCATCATATCCAAGATGGTTTTATTTATAGTGTGAGAAACTTATTTTATAGGAAATACTGGCATTAGCTAATTTTATATATATAATGGGATCTTATTTGTCAATGATAATTCTGAGGATATTTTTAGAATTTTAGATACATACTTAGAATGATTTAATCTTTGTTATGTATATGCGGACGATTTGAAATTTTTTAAACCAGTCTCAAATTGTTCATGATTCGATAATCTAATAGTGAAATTTGGATTCGCTGCTCTCATTCTCTCTCTTCATGGTGCCAACAGAATTGTTTATTTTTCAAACAAAATTCTAAATGCAGTGATTTATTTCCACCCACCGTAAGACGTTTTACCATTATTTTCGATTACAAAATTGATAGCGCCTCTTTAGAAATAGTTAAAGAGATTAAAAGAATTGAATGTTTTTCATCATGACGAAATGATGAAATAATTTATTAGTGGCTGTTAATGTTGTTGTTAATTGATTACATAAATAGAAAGCCGAATTTGATAATTTTTATCCTTAAGTGTTTAGAGTCTGAGACATATGTACATATGTACAACGTAGAGACCCTGTAGTAAGAGATTTAATTCTTTTTGTATTACGCCACCACCGTTATTTCTAGAGGATCCCGTTTAAGATGAAATTTATCCAGATACACGCTTTTAACGCGTGTGTAAACGAAAACAAAATGGAATTTAATTAGCCGAAGCTACTGAAGGAGGAACAATGAACAGCGGCTGTATGTGAAACGAACCGATAATTATAATAATCATGATGATGATGTAGGGAACGTATAGAATTTGTATCAATTAATTATTTTTAAATCAATTTAATATGGAGAGGGGAGTATGCTAATATTTCCAAATCAGATATTATTTATTCGCATTTGTCAAAATGTTAAATATTCTTAAACTATAACTTACATTTTATTCGATTCCTCCCCAAAAACACTTTAAATGCATCACTTCAAGTACTGGACGTCCACCGACCATTCGAAGTTCCGAAAGACGAATTAATCTCGGGATTGGATTTGCTTAATTCGCATAGGAGTAAGAGTGCACGACAATATGGACATATAGTGATATCTACCAGAAGAAAGTTGGGCATTCTTCGATTTTTATTCTTCCTAATATTCTTTTAGAATAAATTTCAATTTATTATTATCAAATGCTGATCGTTTCACACCGATCCAATCAACTCAATTAATTAATTATCAAGATGTACTAGATTGTATGTAATGGAAAAATCCAATATAAATTAAAACTGACGTAAATGAAAAGTAATAAATTTGTCTCTAAAAAAAAACATCTCTTAAGTAAAAGGATTATCTTTCTAAAAAAAAAACTTGTTTATGATAGAAAATATTCACAGAATTCTAAACAATGTAGGTAGGAAAGGAAAGGAACTAAGTGAATACAAAATTTGGGATTTCTTTTCAGAAAATTGATTGTTGGGACTAACAACAGCTGTTCAAATGAAGAAAGGACCTTTTTGTTTTTGCAGGTAGGTAAAAATTTACAAACGTACTTTGTGTACTGGTACATGGATGATGCGCAGAGGAATTAAGCCATTAAACAAGAAAACTATACATAAAAAAAGAACAATTTTCGGATTTTGGTATGAAATGTTGCAAAATAGTCGGTTTGTTACATAGTTTTGAAAAATCACCGAAATTTAACTAATTTGGATTTTTCATTCAATATTTTTGAGCACTATAAAAAATTAAACTTATTTATTAATTTTAAAATATTTTTTTCAACGTGCATCTTAAATTTAAAAAAAAAAAAACAAAATATCCGGTATGAGAAATCGTCAGTCGCTGTTTGACTGTAACGGCATGATCGCTTCTGGCGTTCTTTACACCTCCTAATGAAATATACAAAGAAAAGCATATTAAAAAATTGCACATAAACAAACAAATATGTAGGTTGGATTCTCTATAGTTTCCTCTTATGTAATCAAATCGAGTACCTCAGGATAGTCACTTGGGTCCATTCTCGTTCAATTGTTTCTGTACAATATTATTTATCGACTATGAAAACTCATTAATCTCTAATGTAAAGTGAAACCAAAATTGTTGTTTTTCTTAGTAATTTTTAAATCGTTTAGTCATCACAATAAACATGAATATGTCAGTGAGATTAGAATTTTATTGAAGATGTGAATCTACCTAGGAAATGTAGATGAACTGCTTTATTGTCGTCATAAATATATACAGTGGTGTGCAATGAAATAAGTGTAAGGCATATTTTGTATGAAAAAGTCGAAATTCAGTCATTTCTCCTACTAGTTGGGATTGATATTTAAGAAATCTATGAATGCCAATATTTTTTATTTTTAAATGCTAATATTTTCTGAAAATATGGACTGGAAATAACGACAGTTGAAAAAATTGGGAAGGGTTTGGGTTGTGCAAAATAATAAGCGTGAAAATTAAATGCTATGAAATGCCTAATTATGCCTAAATATGCCTTACACTTATTTTTTTGCACACCACTGTATGTATACGGCTAATAACTTAGATTGAGACTATTATGATTAAGGATTGTGGAAAAAATAATAATCACACATTTAAAGTTGTCTTAAAAAATTAACATTACTTTAATATCGTTAGTTAACTATGTAGGAGTATATACAAAATGTACCTAAAGCTTATTATGTTTTATATACAATAAAAATTGTGTCACCATAATATATTTTACACTAAATTTTTATGGTAGTGCATTTTTTTTCAATTTTTCTTTTTAAATGTTTAAATGATTACTTAATTACAAAAAAATTTATGATTAGATAAATTTACATAACAATAATTACAAATCATTAAATTTAAATGTTCTCTTAATTTATAAAAAGCATTATTCTTTTAACACTATTTAATTTAATTTCTTAAAAAATTACTTCTCTGTGCAGCTAAAGACGTTCTTAACACACTAACACGATTATATAATTTTGCCTGACGTCTTTTTAGTGCTGCCTTTTCCTCCTCCTCTTTGTTGAATTTTCGACATAAATTTGCGGCTTCCCTAAGTATACTAACTTTTGGTGCACGCTCTTTATCTTTGAGTCCCGGTATTTGGTCTTTTAATTCTTCAAATAAATTCTTTAAGCCAATTCTCCTTTGTCGTTCCATATCATTGTGTTGATTACGTTTCTCTATCGAATCCGTTTCATCGGAATCGGAATGACGCCGTTTCATTGGTGATCGTTGTTTTTTGGTTTTTGACCGTTTTATATTTGTTGGACGATCATCTCTGTTAGTGTTTTGTCGTTTCCGGGAATTGTGCGCTTCGCTACTCGATTCATAATTTGAAGATTCATTTGAATGAGATATTGTTGATTCATAATATTTTCTTCGTGGCGGTATTGTTCGTATACCATTTGGAGTTTTTACTATTCTGGCTGATATTTTATGAGCTACAGTTGTCTGTAAAGCTCGTCGATCTCTGGCTGTTGGATTTGTTGGTAAGGTTTTTTCACCAATTGATACTACGTCAATTTCTTCTTCTATAATTAAAAAAAAAAAAAAATTGTTACTCCCCATAATATAATATCATATGGTTGGATGTTTTTTTTGGTATTGTTCATTGGACTTCTTAAAATTCTGTTCCTTTATGAGGTAGTTTCCAAATTGATTTCAACCGATTACACACATTTATTATTTTCTCAATTAGGTACTCTTCGGAAAAATACAAGATGTTACCCTTAATGGAAAACTATTTTATACTGCATTAGGGTGAAAGTGACTAAATTACGTGTAACACATTTATTTAATATGGAAAAACTATTGTTTTTTTATCGGTCAATCAGTAAAGTGAGATTTTATACCCATTTGCGAGAGGATTTTAATTTGAGACTATTCATATGGTCATTTCAAAATCATTTTGTCGCATTTGGACAACAAATAAATAAAAAAAAATACTTACAAATAGGAAAATAGTTAATCTTTCATTGTTATCTGGTATGTTTCTGTTTTATTCTAAGTAGAACAAGTTATTATATAATAAAAATAGCAAAATTACTTATTTAACCACTTGAGGCGGACTTCTCGTTTTGTTTGAATTTTCAAGGGTGGCTTCCTTTCTTAGTTATAAAAATGACTAGATGTAACCCAATCGTGCACAATCTTACATAATGCACATAGATTCGTGCGAAAAAATATTGAAAGAACTTTTGAATTTTTCAAACAGAATTAAAGGAATCATTTATCGGGTATTTGTTAAAAAATAAAAAAAAAATAATTACCTGAATCAGATGGTGTTTGGACACCCAAACCAACAACGTTAACTTTTCCTTTACTTCTGGTGTAACTATGATCGCTATGCATAATTTGACTCGAATCATATGATGATCCAGGTTGTGAATATGTTAACGATGAGGAACTCTCATTTAATTCATAATCGCTATCGATCATAGTTTCATCGTCGATATCTTCAAAATCGGATAATGTCTTAATATCTTTTATAAGTTCAGTTAGTGATTCTGAACTGGCTTTGGTCATAAACGGATTATTTCGTAGCTGCATTTGATTTGTATTATCTTCTAAATGATCCTTTAACATATTTATTATGTCAGTTGGTGCCCCACTGTCTGTTACCAAGCTCATTTGATTTGATCCCATTGTACATGCGGCCAAATCAATTGTATGCCGAAATATTGGCGGATCATCGTCCAGACTTAATGGGGTATCAGGTCGTATCGGTAAATCTCGATCTTTGAGAAAGTCATTTGTCGACACTGTCGGTAATTTAATAACTGGATGGGATTTTGTTTGATTTAATCTTGAATTTATCAGCAAGGATCTACCAGCTGGAATTGATTCGATTTCCGTTTTCATTGATGGTGCTTTAATTGGTGATTCTCTTTTAATATTACATTCTGTTTTTTGTTTTGCATAGTTGCAATGAAATTTATCTGGATGTGTCGTGCACCGTCCCGACCACATGCAATCATGGTGTCTAATTAATCGTCTAGGTGATATTGGTCGATCATATGATGTTACAAAATCAAATTGATCGCAACCACTCATTAAAAATTCGGATGTTGGAAAACTCATTAACGTATAATTCCATTGTAGGTCATCTAGTAAATCTGCAGTATCATAAATACTACAAGGATTTAAAAAGGGATCGTCCATATCGATAAACATGTTACTGATTTTAATGATCTGTTTATAGCTTAACATAAATTATGGTAAAAAAAAAACCACGAGTATCACAATTCTCTATCACTATTCAATATCGGCTGTTGTTCCTTAATCTGAAATTAAATAAAAAGAAAAACGATAAAATATATTTTTGGTACTTAGTTACTTAAATGTTAAATCTAAATTATAACAATGACATTTAATGATTACTACCATTTAGACGATTTTCTTAATTTTGAAAAGAACCCGTTGTATTGTAATTTATATACCTATAGGTTAGTAAAACTAAATTATTCATAATATACATAATATGTAAATATATAAAAATTCTTTGGTATAATTTTTTCAAGGTCGGTCAGTTATCTTTTTCTTATTTATGACGCATTATCAATAAATTGATATGATTTTCGGAACTCGTGTAGTTTACCTATACTACGCAATAAATGGCTACAAATGTAATAATAGAAATTTGTGATTGGTGACGCCAATCAGGTATAGGTATATTTTGGCAAACGAAATATTTGGCGCCAAATTATTCGGACACGATTCTTAAGTGTAAAGTAATGTAAAATTAATTGACTTTTGAGTAGTTTTTAATCGACCTTTATTCATATCAGTTACCGTGCTCAATTGTTTACCGTAAGAACAATCCTTCAGAGCATATTTAGGAATGTAATTCATGCGGTGTTTTAATCATTATTTTGCTTCCATACTATATATGAAATATAAAAGGGAAACTTTGGTTTCATGTAGAAATTTTGGAACAAAAAAATTCAATAACAATGGTCACTCGCTTGTTAATACGATAATTTAAGAACCCATTGAGCTAAATCCCAGATTATCGAAAACTGCCCATATGATTTTAAGAAATTGTTTTTGGTCATCTTCACGAAATACAATCAATTTACTTTCACGGTTTTTCTTGGTTTTAGTCTTCTCTTTCTTTAATTTTTATATTTAGGTACACATATTTTTAAAAGTTCGTCTTTTTTGTTGACCGGTGTCCAGTTGCGAAAATCTTTAGAAAAACCTATAAATAATAATAAATTTAGACTAAATATGTGTCCTTCTAGACAGAAAAACGAAATAGATGATAGATGACAATCATGAAATTATGTTTATAGGTCTGAAGTCTTCCCCGACAATGATTATTTTAAAGTGATATTACATTAAAACATAATTTGCCTGGGGAAGGTTTCTTCACAATATAGTCGTTCTTTACTTTTTTTAAATTTATTACACATCCTGCTATTTTTTTATTCACTTTGAAGTCCGGTGAAGGAATGTTTCTCTACTTTCTTCCAAATTTCATCCCTTCTAGTCCAATATGTTCATAAAGTAAAGTCCATGAATTAAATCCACAGTTATAACCATTTTTTAAGGTCTTGTTTGACTTCTTAATCACAATTATATCTTAGCCAGTTTTTTTTACTGTGTTGACATCAATAGTGAATGCCAACAAGAAATAATTTGACCGGCGCCAAATTGTGCACATCAAATTATCTCCCGGCAAAATTATAAAAGAGGGAGGTAAGCCCCATAGTAAATAAAACTAGTTTCATGCCCATTCACCAACTCGTTAAAAAAAAACAAAATTATTTATTAAACCAGTAATTCCGCCGCGTCTGTGTTGTTCATCATTTTGTTGAACATACTATACGATCGGGACTTGGCATATAGCGGTGAATTGTGGGAAGGTGCATTGAGACAGGTGAATTAAATATTGAAAGTTTTAAGAGTTAATAAAAAATTAAAAAAATATTATGTGGATGGTACAAGAAGGTACACTAAGCATTTTCTCATTTGGGTACTTTTAAATGTTTTAGGATTTAAGTTGGTAGACATCACATAAAAACGAACATATTAAGAAATTAGCTATGAATAATTGCAAATGATTAGTTGGCACACATATGTTACACTAAATGCGGTGAATACATACGTAGATAACATTATCATTATTATATGAATAAGTAATAAAACAAAATTTCACGCGCCAGAAATCTGTGATTATGAATGAGACAAGTATATACTTTATAATACGTTTTTGTTGATTTTTTGTTCATTGATCAATTGGCGTATAAACAATAAATCGATATTTGCGTACCTCTGTGAACACTCACCGGCAAGTATACATTGATAAGTAACGAATTTTGCTATGTTTCCAACGAAGAATGAAAGAAATAATTGATATAAGAAACAGAATATTTTTATTATTCCTCAAAAATTTCTCCTTGACAACAAACAATATTTTTGTAGTTGATCACAAAATACAAAAAAAAAACCGCCAACAATTTTTTATTTAAAATTGATTTTCGAGGGAAACAATATGATTACAAAAAAAATCAATTTACATATAAAAATTGAAAATGCTAATTAAATTGTCGGACATTTCTTAAAAAAAAAAAAAAAAAATCGAGCAAACACCGCATAACTGGGTCTGTTATTCAAAAATTTTTATAAAAAAAATTTATGACATCATCTCTTTTCAACCCATCTGTCTCTTTTTACAATTGTACCATATTTTTTTTGCCTTAAATTTGTTCAATTTTCTCACAAAATTTCGAGAAAATCATCAAAATGCCAGAAATCTATGATGATGCGTAATTTTAAGGGTGTGGCAACACTAAATTTCATAGCATGGTGAAACATTGTTAATGTGTAAGAATACGCATTGCACTCAGATTTATGTGGTAGTGATTGGAAGAAAAAAAAAAAAAAAAAAAAAAAGACGAAAAACCAACACTATTCAACATGCTTTATATACTACTCATGCGCAAAATTCATCGTAATTTAATATCTGAAAGTTTCCACCGCACAACGTGTACATGTACAAATACTTTGCCACGTAGTTATAATATAGACTACAGCAGACAGATTTTCGCGGTTTTTGTAAGGGGGCAATAATTATGTATCCAAAATGGTATTTCATAATATGTAGCAACTACGAACCTCCTGTAATTTTTTAAGTCTGGATCGAATTCGAATAGAATAAATACACTTAAAATTGGAATACACATATGTACGTTTCAATTAACACTCGATTTAGTTTTTTTCTCAAAAATAGTCAAATAGTCTCTGAAGTTTATTAGCACTATTAATTGGTCCTTACAATTAAACTTTATACACATTTTTTAAAGTACACTATTTTATGAATTAATTTTATCACTTAAGTGTTCAACTTTAAAAATTTTTAGCCGCCGGCTTATTAATATTTTGATTTACATGCATAATACACTACCAAATTAGCTACGAATTTTAAAAGACCAAACGCGACGCGTGTCTGATGGGCTTCGACCTGAATTTGAATTACTATACACTCAAAAGAAATATCTTTCTACAATGAAAATGGACAGCCCAAACAGCCAATGTGCATAAATACGTAATAAGACATTTATCTTTTACTCATCTCGTCTGCCGACTGGGTGAATGGACATAAACGAGACCGCAATACAATTTATGTTACGAGACGATTTCGCTTTGGTATATAAAGAAACCCTCGTTTTACATACCTCGTGCGGAATTTGCCTATGTATTTGAAACAACGTGATAAAGGATGACAAATGGGTACTAGGTGTAGCCGGCAAAATTTCACTTGAAAAATTTAACAAAATCTATACAAACAAAACTACTAATTCGTAGTAAACTTGTGTTTTCTTCAATATTATATGTTAAAAAAAGAATTTCTTATTATAAATAAATCACTATTCTTATTTTTAGGCTACTAAACGTCACACAAATGTATGGAAACTTTTAATGACCTCTTTTGTCTCTTTCAATCTCTTATATAAAACTCAACGCCTATATACTAAAGTAGAGGTAGACAATTATTACGCAGGCGAGACAAGGACTGATATATAGCAAAAAATGCCAAATTAGATTTACATTTAGTATTACCAGATTGGTATATAGAGTGTTTATACCAGTGGAAGCCTTGTGAAAAATACAATTTTTCGAGATGAATTTTCATATTTACTGTCTCAGAAAATATGCGAATTAGAGCGAGTGTTCTCACAAATTTGCATTTTTATTCTGTTTGGCTTTGCCTAAAAAACCGCCAAAAGAACGCACCCATTTTAATTTAAGTAAAAAACACTTGATATAAAAAAACAGTATGGCAAATACAATTTTTTGAGTCGAATGTTCAAATTTTCCTTCTCGGCTGAAACCGAGACGACCATAGGACACAAAAAAAGGGAATTTTGCCACTCGATGAGAACTTTTGAAGAGTTGGCAGAAAAAGAATTTAACTTGAATGAAAATATACCGAAACCTACCATTACTATATCTATCTGGAAAGAGGAAGATTGTACCTTTATTTTGCACCAGACGGTATGATTCTAGAGTAAAGCCTCGATTTTTAAAAAATGTTCAAACTTCAACAACGAATTTTTCGTGATGAATGGTAACTTTTTGCCTCATGAAAACAGAGCTTGTATTTTGTTCGCACAAAATGTCAATTTTTCAACGCTTCAATGTATGATTTACTATGGAATTTATAATATATGTAACAGAATTAGAAATTTATAGTAATTCCATTCCAGTAACAAATTTTTGTTTACCTATTTTAAATTTAAAGAGCATCCTACCGCCGATATCCCCCTCGTAAGCCTGCTCTTTTTGTTGTTGGTCAAGTTAAAGGGGGCCGAAAGTGTAAATTCTCATTGATCTTCAAAATTTATTTCCAATATTAACAACATTCAAAATGCAAGCTTCTTCATCAATAGATATAGATGTTGATCAACTTCAAAACCATGTAAATTATTTGCATCACCTTGAAGTCGCATTAATAGTCCTCCATAAGAAACATAGGCTGAGAGTCTACTTAAAGCTTCACTGTGTGCCTCATCACCTTCTATTCTGTAAATTTTTCCATACATAACATATTCGAAACTGTCAGCTCGTGTTCCTTCTGCTTCTAATGGATTGTATTCGCCACTATCTGAAATTGAAATACGACTTTTTTTTAAATGGTTAAAACTTAAACAAATGATCTTTTACCTGGGTATCCATCTTCTCTCAATGTCGTGGCTAATACAAGACGAAATTTATCCCCAAGTTCCATTGGATATATCCAGGAATTAATATCTAATATAAGATCCATTTTAAAGGACTCAGATTCGCAATGCAACCGGCTAACGCGATCAAACTTTTTGCCTTCTGGGTCCATATCTTTTACGTTAAAAATATCTTCAAAAAGAACGCCAGCCATTGTTAACTATAATTTAATGAGAAATTTCAGTTGGATATTTAAAGACTTTGAGGAAACGCGCGTGGTATTAATTTTTTAATTTTTTTTTTTACGTTCACTGACAACTGACATTATACGCCGCGCCGTGAGATTAATTGAGTCCCTTCGGAAAAGAGTGTGAGGGATTTTTAAATTGGTTATTCGGAAGGGATCCAAGTAGGTTTTTCATCAATTTTTGTCCCAAAAAATCACGTGACAATATATTTTGTACAATTCAATTGATGACGTCTTAGTTTTTAGTGTGGTTATGTTTTGCGACGACGACGACATCCGAAAAGATTCGAAATGTTTTAGAGATGTTTCTGCACGATCCGCAGCAAATAATCAAAACAAAAGCCATTTTTGTGTAGTTTGCATATTTTTGGCTAGCTAATTTGATATTATTCGTTTAGATTAGATTAGTGGACGATTTGAAAATTTAAAATTCATTAACAATAGTTTTGAAACAAGCGAACATTATAAATTGAAGAAGTTTTCAGTTTCTATCTCATTTTATTATCAGTTTAATAATACATTTTTTTTTTGCATTTATCGGCTTAATTTTGTTGCTTTTTTTAATTATTTTTAGCAAATTTGTGTTAATTTGCCGGGAAGTAATTTTATGCGGATTTTGTATCGGCGTGAAGATTACCAAAAATTTCGTAAGTACAGAAATATTTCCACAAGTACATTTTCTATTGTTTAAAAAAAATTAATACCTGGAACTAGATTTACTAAAAGCCTAAAAGAATTTAATTATAATTATAAGTACATAAATAAATCTTAATAAATGTTTTAATTTGAGGTTCTGTGATTTTTTTTTTTTAAACATCAAACGGTAAAGTTTTTTTATATGGGGACGGTACTTATAGCTTTATAATTAGTTTTGTTAAAAAAAGCATACCTAGATATGTTAGGTATGCTAGGTATGCAGATAATAGATCCATAATAAATTTTAATTTTTACATTTGACACACTTTCTCTCCCAGAAGTAAACTTTGCTCTCGTTTAAACAATAAAAAAACATAATTTTTTGTTGTCTTTAGTTTTTAAGTAGGATGACCACAATGTATTTCCGTCAATGTAACAGATAACGGGAATTTATGCCAACATTTATATACTTTTCTTCAATAATATCAAGTATGTTTCAATATATCACAATAGTTATTACCTACTTATCACCATATCAGAATATTTTTGACTCCCTCCTAGGCCTAGACCCTAGACAGTATTTCTATCGAAATTTATTGAAATTAAGTAATTATGTTCATAACAGACCAATTTTCTATGGAAATTGAATTATTTTTAGACTATCTATTAACTAATGTAGAGCGAATTTAATTATTAATATAAACGGAGGTCACACATTTCGCGGTATAGTGGAGAATAAGATTAAATACAACTACACTATTCCTCAGTCTCCTCCCCGTCCAAACAGTTATTTTTAATGTTATGTTCGGTGCAAATCTCGTAAAGAGTATCTACTGTCTGGATTTCTGAACATTAACTCAAGTGTCAAGAAAAAAAAATTAAAATGTTTATTATTGGACTCTAAATCCAAAATTTAAATAAAATGTAAATTGTGTCTTCTTACGCTAACAGCCAAATCCTATTCACAACATCCATGTTTACAGATTCACACAAGAATCAAAAATTACTAATAGCTAAAGCTAAATAAATGTTTATTATTATTATTATTATTATTAACTTCAGTTTGATACGTACCCACTTCTTTAATTATAACTGCATAATTTCCTGAACAAAAAAAAAGGAACATTGACAGGAAGTATGATGATAGAGGTTGTATGACCCTGAACATCATTAAAATACAAAGGTTGGTATTAATACTACGACATTTACATTGAAATTATAATTTTTATTTATATTAAAGTTAAATTGTTAAGGCATCCTTTCATAATTGAAAATGTTACTCATCCAAACTTCTACTAGACGGACGTATCAAAATTATCTCAAGCGAGATTATGGAATTCGTGGCTATTCAATAATAGATCTTGTGATGATTCTAAACATTTTATCAAACGATACATGTAATTCTTAATTTTTTTTTTGTTTTCATCTTCATTTACCCTTTTGAAAATTTGCTTTACGTCAATGATTCTAAATATTTATTCTCTGACCGAATATTTGGCGATTCGTTTTTATTTTATCTTTTTGCATAGTTTGGAAATCTTCTGTTAAGATCATAGGCGTCTGCTGACCGAAAATGTTGGGGGGGGGGCACAAATTTTTTTCTTGAGCAAAACAAAAATAATTTGAAATATTTATTTTTGTGAACAGAAAAAGGTCTACAATGTAATAATTAAAGCTTACAGATTTTACGCAATTCGACAAAAAAAATTTTTAAATTCCTTCCAATTTTCAAAAAATTTTCTACACAAAAAAAACCACTGTATAAATATTCAGATATTGGTAATAGATATTTCAGAATTTTAAAATATCGGAATCTTAATTTATCTGAATTTTGCTATATAACTTTTGAAATGTCAGAATTTTGAATAATCAGAATATTAAATTATCTCAATTTTTAATTGTCTGAATTTTAATTGTCTGAATTTTGATTATCTGAATATTAAAATGACTCATATTGGATAAGAAATAGAGAACTTACCACTACTTTTCTGGCTCCAATTATTTGATCAGAATACTTCTTTTTTTGTTTTAAGTAAAAATGGTTTTTATTCAAACAGAGAATTATATTGGGGGGGGGCACGCGCCCCTCCGAGCGGACGCCTATGGTTAGGATCCTCATTATTAATAAATCATCGATTAAAAACAAAAACATTATAATACCCAGTAATAAGATATGCTTACAACTTGTTTGAGCTTTCTACGAATAATAATATAGAATTTGCCCAAAAGCCAATTCGACGAAATATCGAAAACGCAGAAATTGAAGTGCCTCAGTCAGCATTTCGATTTATTTTTCGAATCAGCTTCACTGACCTTTCTCATTGTGTGAGCTAACATTTGCGCGCAAGTAGCTAGTAAAGAGAGGCTTTATTTGGGATATGCTAAACTGTTTTTTTTTTTTTTGCAATTTGCTGTTTTCTATTGCCAAAATTCAGATTTTTTTTAGGTAATCGAAATGGATACTTTAGTATCTGTAATTCGTGCTCTGATAATATCACGAAAAGACACAGTGAATTTACAAGAAGTTTTACGTGATTTTCGTTTACTTGAAGGCTACGATTTACCATTTAGAAAGTATGGTTTTAATCGTTTCGAAGATTTTCTACAATCATCCAATGAATTTATTATAAAAAGATCTAATGGCGAATGTTTTGTATTTGCAAAACCAACAGAAGAATCGGCTCACATAAGCAAATTAGTTTCGCAGCAGAAATGTGGGTCGAAAAAAAGAAAAATACCACAACGCAAACCTTATTCAACACAAAGTTTACGTTCGTCAGCCTATTCAAATCTATTTGCAAAAATGCCGTCAAGATCACCAAAGAAACATGCATACAAAAGTCAAATGAATGACAATAACGACAAAAGCGTCCGAAAATTTCCGGACGAAAATAATTCAACGAGAAGAAAAGTTGGTCCTTTGGTACAATCGGGTGAACCGAAAATGATTATACGACAAAATCCTGCTATAGTAACGATAATACACAAACCAAAATCAACTATTACCGAACCGACAAATCGAATTGTTGATGAAATTAAGCCCGGAATTCGGACACATTTTACGAATAAGAAAGAAAATGTGACAATAAAAAATGTAAAATAAATTTTCACTTGAATTTATTCGAAACATTTGGCTAAATAATTATTTTAATTCTTCCAGAATAATACTAAAAATACTAATACCACCTTTGCAAATAATAATGCCAAACATACAAACATAGAAGTATTAGCTGCAAAAGATAATAAAGTAATCATCGAATCAGACTCAGTACCATCAACATCACCAATCTCAATATCCTCCACATCATCTACAACATCAAAACTTAACCGTCGACTGTTGAGTTTACAACAAAATGTTGACAATAAAATTTCGACCAACAATAATTTAGAATTTAAAACAAATTCTATTCAATCAATTGATGATGGTTTATATAAATTGTCATTGCGGCCGTTAAAAAATGATGTAAGTAAAAAATTTCTTAATATATTTAATGTTTAATATCTGAATTTATATTTTATTTAAGAAGGGTGTCGTTAAACCGGCAAAAGTCACCGTCACCGATGATGTCACCAAATTGGAATTGCATTGCGGTGAAAAATTGATGTCCAAGCCAATGTACACATTTTTTAAATTAAAAAGAACTGGTCGAGTGTACTGTCGAATTACGGTAAATTGACCATGCTTTAAATGGTGGATCCTAGACATTGCATCGTTCATCGTTCGTTCATGGTAAATACAGCATCAATCTCTTTCTGTTCTTCCACAAATTTTGATTGAACGATAAACAATGCAAGGTGTAGGAGCCATAAATCATGAATAACCATGCCATATATCCTGCTTTTCGCAGGATACCCCCTGTATTTTCAACGAAAATCCTGTAAAAAAATCCCTCCTGTGTTTTAATGAAAAATACTGTAATTTTCTTGTAATCATCCTGTATTGTATTACTACCAAATAAAAACGTATCTGGGAACGCACATTAATCCTGAACGCTCTCCAAAAAGCAACATTCGCCGCAACGAAGCGAAAATTACACTCATTTGGACACTGAGAATTGCGATTATAAAGAAATGGCAGCAAGAGTAGAATATATTCTTTACCTACCCACATCAACTGCCACTGTTGAACGAGTGTTCGCTTCCATGAATAAAACGTGGTCGGACAAAAAATCTCAATTGAAAGTTGAAACGTTGAAAGCCATTTTGAGCACAAAAAACAACTTGAAAACGACGTGCATAGACTTATATCATTGGATAAAAACAAAACCGGACATGCTACGCAATGTCAAATCGAAAGAAAAGTATAATGTTGGTACTGAACGAATCAGACGACGAAATGTTTGATGTAGATTCTGATTAAAATTAAGTTAATCTTGACATAAATGTTCCATATTACAATAAAAAACAAACTCCTTTTTACGTGTACAACTTTTAATAATTTAAAAAGGTTTGTTTTTATACCCGTATGATGTTAATCAAGGGTATTATAACTTTGGTACGGAGTTTGTAACGCCCCTTAATATTTATCGTAGAAAAAAAATTTCAACACCATTGTCTTTCTCGTCAAATTCTAAGTCGAATTATGCATGTCTGTCCGTCCGTCTGTCCGTGATCAAGATTTCGGCCAAACGGCTGAAGCTAGAAAGCTGAAATTTTGACAGTTTATTATTTACTACTAGAGTAAGATCTCTATTGTTTTTGGAGCAAATCGGACAAAAAATAGGGGAGGCTGTGGGGTAGTGTGCACCTAATTTTGATATTGACCATTCATTTACTCGAAAGGTAGTCGAAATGTAGAAAAAATGAATATGACAACAATTATAGAGATTACAAAAATGAATATTTCATTCGTAGACCAAAAAGTTGTACGACTTAACGTTATGGCGCTACAATCAATTTTATTGAATTTTTAAGGTTTTTAATCATTTACTCGAAAAGTATTTAGATTACGGAAAAAATGAATATAATAAAAATGATAGAGAATAAAAAAATGAAGATTTCAGTCATAGACTAAAAAGTTCCCCAAAATACCGTTATTGCGCTGCAATCAATTTTATGTCATTTTTAGGGTTTTTAATCATTTGTATTCAATTTACCCAATTATATTTATTGTACAGACAAAATAACACGGACAAAGTTGTAAATAATAAACACATACGCGTACGGGTATATTATAATCGGCGTAGCCAATTTTTTCTTCTTTACTGGTTTATTGTAATATAGAACATTTATGTTATTAATTTCGTGTCTCAGTGCTCCAAACCCACAATTTTTTAAAAAATTAATCTGTTTTCTATTATTTTCTAATCATTTCTATTATTAAAATATTTAAAAAAAAATCCTCTAATCATACTGTTTTTGAAAAATTAAATCCTGTAAAATGAAAATTTATCTTTAATTTATTCTGTTTTTTCGCGCAAAAAAAAAATGGTGTGGTTAGTCACGAACATTTGTTGTACAATACTGGGGGAATCAATAATTGGACAATTGGCCCTTTGTTGCATAATTGAATTTACAATTTAATTTATTTTAATTTGCTTTTATGGTCGACTAGATAAACGAATCATCGTACACAACTTATCCGAACGATTATGCTTCGGAAACGATAGCCAAAAATGAGACTGCTAAAAATACATTAAATCGATTAAAAACATTATCGGACTGTCGAGATCAGTACTCCGTTTGTATGGATCCAGATCCAGAATTGACCGTTAAAATATATGAATCAATTAAACACTCCTATAATGGGGTATTTTGCAGGAATCTTCCAGAACTATTTCAGTAAGTATATTTTGAGTGATTTTAGTTTAATTTGATTATTTCCTTAATCGGTAGCTCCATTATACTTCTAGTAATGTGTGGAGGCTTTTTATTTACTACTTCAAAGTTATTGTCCGTACTATATATGAAATATAAAAGGGAAGCATTGGTTTCATGTGGAAAATTTGAAATTTTTTTTCGCGTTTTTTTGCATTTTCTTCACGAATTGGAAGTTATGTAACAAAAAAATGCAATAAAAATTTTGTTTTGCAAACACGATAGCTCAAAAACGCGTTGAGCTAGAAGCTTCAATTTTTTTTTGATTGGTTAAAAAAAAAGGTGGGTTCTGGTATTGTAATTGGGCAAAATCCCCCTACCCCTTCGACCCATACAACTTTTTTGGAAACAATGTGTTTTCTCATACTAAACAACAAAATTTCGAAAAAATTATATAAACGAAAAAGTTTTTATTTGTTGTAGGGCATATGATGCATGATGGTGTAACAGATTATAGTAATTTGTTAACCTTATAGGACCACCAATACTAAAATTTATTAAATGTCAATTTTCTCACAATTTTTATATGAAATTCTGTTGCATAAAAGGGGGTTACTATTTTTGATCTACCGTTAACCCTTAAGATGGTGTTATTATTTTCCGAACAAAACTTATAGCCATCTAGCGGCCAAAATTGAAAACAGTGGGCGCCCATATTATGCGTCTTTTTTTTTCTTTTATTATCCCTCACGAATCCCCATCATTAGATTTTTCGAAATCCACCGTTCGAAAATCAATTAATTTTGTCAGTGGGTATGCCAAATTTCCAAAAAAATGTCTTTATTTATCGATTGTTCGGACAAGTTATTTTTTATCATTAAAAGAGTCCAGCCTCCATCCGAAAAAAAAATACCCCGATCAATTATTATGTTTACAAATATTTTTTTTTGATAAAAACTATTTTTATGAAAATCCTTTTTTAAAGATTTTTTTTTTATAAATCGGAGGATTGCTCGGGAAACGTAAGTTTGAATCCAGAAGATTCATTTTTCACCAGTTTTTACGTCACTTTCTAATATTACTTTAAATAATAAGCAATGAATGTCATTTTTATATTGATTTGTTTCGATTTTCGATCATCCCATATATTTTAAATGTAAAAAAATAAAAAAAAAATCCGACTTTTAAGCAGTCCATATGAAATGCATGTGAAGTAAATTTTTTTTTTTGATTTAATGGGTATATGTAGGGAGTATGTAGGAAGTATATAAGGATTATGTAGGGGTATGTATGTATGTAAATTGTAGGAATAATAATTTTTCTTTTGATAGATAGGGGGATTAGGGCGAACCAGTATAGTAATTTTAGGGTGGACCAATTTTGGAAAAGCGGTGGATAAGTGTGGGAGAAAAATAGGGGTGGGGTAGTTTTGTACGGAAGCTGCACTTATATAAAATTTTATCTCTATTTTAAATTTAACAAAAAAATTAAATTGACTAAATTGTCCTAGTTAAACATATCAAAACAAAAGCATAACGTTTCTTTTTCTAGAATACGTATGTAAAAAAAGTTTTTAGTTCTTCCTCTTTCTGGAAAAATTATCTGATTTAATATTTATGTAAAATGACTGTTTAGTGTTGATTCTAGATTATTATTTATTTATTTGACTTAGATATTTATTTATTTTATTTAATTATTTACTTATTTTATTTAAGTGCGTGTGAGTGGAAGAATAAAGTGTGGTAGAAATATATGGATTTTTTTCCCCTCATTGTTTATTAGTGAATAATTTTAGCATGAGTGGCTAAATTGTAAGAAAATGAATGACGGTGGGGTGATTTTTTTTCCCTCCCTCTTATTGCAGATTGCACTTTGTGCGGGGTGTTTCCACATTAATGCCAGTAACCCATGGGCCTATAAGGCTCTCAGAGGAGGATTCGGGAGATTTTTGCAATGTAACATCACCCGTCCGAACCGTTATAGCGCTGCAATCTATTTTATGTCATTTCTAGGGTTTTTAATCATTTTTCTTCAATTTACTCAATATATTGTATCATATTTGTTGTAAAGACAAAATAGACATGAACAAAGTCGTAGATAATATACAAGTACCCATACGGGTATATTATTTCTATTTTACTGGTTTAATTATATTTCAGGTAGATAAAGTTTATTTCATATCAAAATGTCAACTAAAAAATGCCAACAAACAATATACAACAATTAAAAATGATTATGAAATGACATTCACAAATGACACAGTAGTTCAAGAATGTATGGATGATTTGGATAGTACACCAAATATTCAATACAATATGGTTCCAATAGCTCAGATTGCGAATATGGAGCCAAACACAGTCATTGGTAATTAAATTATTTAACATGATGAAATGAATTCGATTTAAATACAATACTGTATTAGATGTTATTGGTGTATGTCGTGCTGCTGGCGACGTTCTTGAGTTTACCGCCAAATCAACAGGCCGTGATCTTAAAAAAAGAGAACTTTCATTGGTGGATCAAAGTAATGCTAGTGTATGTCAGCTAATTTATATTTGTTTTTGTATTTATAATAAATAACTTTTTCTTTTATTTCATATAGATAAGTTTAACACTTTGGGGTGAAGATGCTGAGAATTTTGATAAAAACTCACAACCGGTTTTATTAATAAAAAATGCTCGTATTAATGAATTTAATGGTGGTAAAATGATTTCTATTGGGTCTGGAGGTATGCTGAAAACAAATCCAGATATTCCGGAGGGTCATAAACTTCGCGGTTGGTTTGATAATGGCGGAGCCGAACAAATTTCATCCAGCATTTCGGCAAGGTAATAGGTCTTAGTGGTCAAGTTAAGGGGTAGCTCATTTGTAATTTTAAGAAAAAGAATTCTATGGATGGGGGAACTCTATATCATTCACTGTTGCATGTTATGATGTATGTTGAAAATTTTAATCCCTTAGTAAATACTTTGTATTAGTCATTTGTTCATATGTATTATAAATAAAAAATTGTCAAATTTGTCGAAAAAATGGAAAATTCTGAATTTTTCATGAATATCTCTAAATTAGAAATGCCATTGCTTAAAACATGATAAATTCAGTCGAATATTTTTTAGAAATTATAATAACATATAGCTATAAGTATTTCCTTTTTTTAAACATCCAGAAAACTCAGTGAATGTTGTAGAGGATTGGATCTGAACGGATTGCAATCTGTAAATAAAATAATAAGTATGATTATTTATTTTCTTCAGAATTGGCAGTAGTTCCAGTTTCTCAACTGACTGGTTATCATTATATGACGTGAAAGCTCGAAATCTTGGCAACGGGGATAAACCAGATTATTTCCAATTAAAAGCCATTATTCATATGATTAAAACAGCTAATACAACCTATAAGGCATGTCCACAACCAGATTGCAATAAGAAAGTAATCGACAATAATGATACGGGTACATTTAAATGTGAAAAATGTCAACAGGAGTATCTAACTTTTAAATGGCGTATACTTCTTAATGTAAGGGTTTTCTTTAAATTCGTAGCCTATTGTTTAAAATTAATTTATTTTGATTTGCTTAGATGAGTATTGGCGATTGGATTTCAAATAGATGGGTGACATGTTTCTCAGATTTGGCAGAGAAATTGTTTGAAAAAAGTTCACAAGAAATTGGTGAATTATTTGATAATGATAAAGACGCAGGAGAAGCTTTGTTTAGAAAGTTAACATTCAAAAGTTTCATTTTCAAACTTCGCATTAAATCTGAGCCGTGGACGGTTAGTTGAGTTTTTAATAATAATAATAATAAATAAATATTTTTTTCTTTTCCTTAGGATGGTAGTCGTTTAAAGATTACGGTCGTGAGCGCAACACCAATTAACTATAAGGAATATAATAAACATTTGATTCAAAATATTGAAGAAATAACACGTATTAAAAAATCTGAGTAAGTTTTTCAATTTTTGTCATTTTATGTAACTTGTAATTATAACATTTTGTATATTAAAAAAGATTTGAACGTAACTTTTGTTTAGTATATTTTGATTTCAATTCATTGTTTACCTTAATATATGTATGTATGGCAGTTTATTGAACTACAAGAGAATAAAATTTCATAACTAAATAAATTTCAACTCTTTCTATGTCGAATTTGTGCTGAACATAATTTCCATCAACCAACTCTTTGTGGTCAATGTAAAGGAATTATTAGTGCGTGATGAATTTGAGAGCCTCTTGTGAAACCCACTCGATTCCAATAATAACATTTATAGCGAAAATAATTATACTAATATTTAAAATAGAAATTTCATTGTTATTTTGACTCGATAAAGTCGTCTTTAACAATACATTTTATAGGCAGATCCTAGTTAAAAAGCGGACTTTTTTTCCTACTCGTGGCGATTTTTCAAAAAGGGCAACTGACCGATAAGACCTATATTTTTTATCCAGAAGAAATTTAATTGTGTTTATGGAAATCTGTATAAGAATCAGAAAAAATCAGATGTTATCTGCGCTTAAGATGAGAGCATCAGAAAACACTCACCCAAAAGAAAATAGTTTTACATATGCATTTAAATAATAGCACAATATAACTGTTCATCATCAGAAAATAATTGATACATGGCATAACGTACAAGCAGTAGATCGTAAAAAGTTAAAAAATTAACACATGAACCAATCCTGTTATAAACCAGTAAAGAAGGAATAATTTGCTACGCCGATTTTAATATACCCACATGAGTACTAGTTTATTATCTACACTACAACTTTGTCCGTATCTATTTTATCTGTACAACAAATATAATATTGAGTAAATTGAATACAGATGATTAAAAACCCTAGAAATGACATCAATTTGATTAAAGCACAATAACGGCAGGTGGTAAAACTTTTTGGTCTTTGAACGAAATCTTCATTTTGTATTCTCTATAATTGTTATCATATTCATTCATTAAATGATACAGCCTGTCCTTTTCCGAAACAATAAAGATCTTACTCTAGAGCTATAATCAACTGTCAATATTTCGGCTTTTTGCTTCAGCCGTTTAGCCGGAATCTTGATGACGGACGAATGGACATCTATATTTCGACTTAGAATGTTAAAAAACTTTCTACAATTACTATTAAGGGACGTTCAAACTCCGTACCAAAGTTATAATACCCTTTGAAAAACAATATTCAAATGCCCAAACTATTTGATTTGATACGTAGGAATTCCAAGTGTTGACAAATTTATATCAAAAATTGAGTAGCATCATTATTTTCAAATTCAAATAAATTAACAGATTTTTAATTGTACATTTCTATTTTTATAATAATATTGTAATTGCTAATGGACATTACATTTACAATTTTATAGCTGTAAATGCTTTGACGAAATTTTTCGTTCGATGAGTTTTACATTCATCCAATGCTTGTTCCAATATATTAATAATATAAAGTAAATTGGATGGATCTACTTGAAAGCATAATTCTCTGCATTGAGCTTGTTTAATATAATTACGATTAAATGTATAAAGAGTGTCCTTATTCTCGTTTATGTTCTCCGAATCTAAATACATTTTAACTGTTATTATTGGCATGACTTGGGATAATAGGCATCTTGAAGCAATCTAAAGTGAACATTTTTATATAAATTACTTAAATTGAATGATTTTTCTTTAAAATTACTCGACTTTCAACACGCCATTCCAAATCTCTAAAATGTAAATTCGTTATATTGTAATGCCTTAATATGTTCTGTATAAATTCTTTTCGTTCGTTTATAAATTTCCAATAAATTGATAGATGTTCCGTTGGGCATGTAATGCGTAGAGCCGATTCAAAATCGGCTTGTGTGACCTGTAAAAATGAATCATTATTCTGTTACAATTAGATGTATGGTACTCTAGAGATTTATTTAAGATTTTGGCTTAAAATATTTAAAATTTGTATGGACCTCTAAGTAGGATATTATTTTTGAACTTAAAACTTTTAAAAATAACAACAAGAGAACAATTAAGAATTGGTGTGGTTAAAATTAAATTAAGTAGTTTACTTACATTATTTTTTACAGAATCTATAATCAGCCAAAGAAGTGCCTTTATCACTGCCAACAAATTTTCCAGTGTAATATTTAATTTATCTAAAATTTCATCATTTAAATAATTATATGACAAAACATTTTATAACAATTATTTGTTACTGGCAATTGCTGCATATTGCTTTAAATTAAGGCCTGTATTTAAATATTCGTGAACACATTTGCAAATGTTTATTGCAGCTGAAAAATTCGATAATTTGTTTTGTAGTCACCATAAATGATGAACGAGAAGAACTTACTTTCAGCTGACTCCTTCTTTAAGAGTTTTAATTGCTCTAATTGTTCATTAGATATGCAAGGAGTCATTTTTATTTAACTTTTTTAAATAAATTATTTTTTTCGTTATAAATATGAGATGTTGATGAAAATTGGACCCGCCAACAACGATGTCCGTCAAAATATTCTAAAGATTCTGTCTTGATGACGTCACTACGTATAATATTTGTTTTGACATTTCGTTCGAGCGTTCGACGTTTATTAACATTTTAACATTCCAATTTATATCAATTACTATCTAAAATCTAAACTAAAAAAAACACTTTTGAAGTACTTTAATAGCATTGATGGTTTTTAAATTTAAAGTAACTCTACCGTACACAGAAATCTTCCATAAAATGAGAGATTTTTTACCAATAATTCAAACGAGCCATATCATATCGTACGTAAAAAATGGTGGCCATTGGCGGTTTATTTGAAAACAATGAAATTTAAAAAAAACATTTATATAAATTTCTAATACATAAAAAAAAATGAGTAAATCATTATTCACTTATTAAATTATAATCAGCTAATAAAAAACATGTCGATGAACAGCAAACTAATTCAAAATGTAAGTTTGTCACACCACTATGAGAATTCCCCGTTTTGCAAATCCATCCAATTCCTTTTAATATTCCTGACAGAAAAAATTTTTATCACTATTTCTCATAGAAATTTAAATCGAAATACACCTGTCAGTCCATCCGTAATTAAGACTCCAACTAAACGGCTGAAGCTAAAACGTTCAAATTTTTAGTTTATTAAGAAGTACTAGAGCAAGACTTTTATTATTGAAAAAAGTATTGGGAAGAATAGGAATAAAATGTTGCGGCGTTTTAACTAATTTTGATATAATATTGTGATATAATATGGGAATAAAGAATGAATATGACAAAAATTATAGATTACAAAAAATGAAGATTTCAATAGAAGTGCGACACCTCACACTATAGACACTATAGGGCCTATAGTTATGGTGCCGCAACCAATTTTATTATTATTTCAAGAATTTATTTACTTTTAGACGTTATTTATTTGTTGTACAGAAACAATGGTTAAAACAAAGTGATAGATAATAAAAAATAAGCATTTCTCTGATAGATCAAAAAGTTCAAAACTAAACCTTTATTGCTCTACATTTTTATAATTATACTTTAGCAAAATGTAAAACAAAAAATAAAATTACATTTTCAAAAAAAAGTTTTTCAATATTCCTGTTAAATTTGAATATAAAAAGGCACTTGGAATGAAATGAGATTATACAAAAATTAACTTTTAATGATGGAAAAGTCTTAAAGATGTATGGGCAAGAATCATATTGTGTTCATTGCAAGCATCTATTACACCAGCATCGTTATTTGATCCCGATGGGCTACCAATATATTTTACGCCACTCTAAAAATAGACAAATTATTAAAAACAAATCATGATGCAACTATGATTTTTGATTACCAATTTAGCTCTGTCAATGTTATCCCTGAATGGAAAGAAAGCATCAGATGCCAATGCAACATTTGTTAATTTTTTTAGCCATTCTTCCTTCTCAGAATGGGATAAAAATTTCGGAACTTCATCAAACCTAAATGATTAAAAATCAATTTCATTTTCTGTTGGTTGCCAAGTACCTGAATGAAGTACATACATTGATTCAAATTGAGAGAACGGCATATCCTTGCCAACAGTACCATTTACATAATTATCAACTGCGTTCGAGATTTCTGCTCTTTTTATACCTTTCTTGAATTTCATTGATGTGACTCGTGGATGTTGACGTATCCACCTATAAGGACAAATTTATTGTTGAGATATTTATGACCTAAACAATATTAACCACAACTGACCAATTATCTGCTTTGTCTCCAGCAAGACGAGTACAATGAATTCTAGATTGTTGACCAGCTCCAATTCCAATAATTTGTCCATCTCTAGCATAACACACCGAATTACTTTGTGTATATTTTAATGCAATTGTTGCCACTATCAAATCTCTAACAGCAGATTCCGGTAAATTTTGAATTTTAGTAGCAATAGTTGTAAATAAATTTTTGTCAATAACACAATCATTTCTACGTTGCTCCAGTTGCAATCCAAACAATGTTTTACGTTCAATAAGAGTAGGTTCGTAATCTTGGTCAATCTTTAAAATGGAAGTATATAGGATAGCGCATAACTCAACAACAAAACATTAAAAAAAATGATTTACCTTTAGGACGCAGTATGAGCCATTTTTCTTTTTCTTCAATAGCTCCAAAGCATCTTCATTGTAACCGGGAGCTATTACACCATCAGACACTTCTCTAGAGATAATTTTCGCTGTTGCCAGATCACATGGATCAGAAAGTGCAATAAAATCACCAAATGATGACATTCGATCGGCACCACGAGCACGTGCGTATGCTGTAGCCAATGGCGTTAACGAATCAAAAATGTCATCGACCATACATAATTTGGCATCATCCATCGTTAATGGATGTCCAATGGCTGCACCAGCTGGTGAAACATGTTTAAAACTGGTTGCTGCGGGAAGATTTAAGGCTCGTTTAAGTTCTTTCACCAATTGCCATCCATTTAATCCATCGCATAAGTTAATGAATCCCGGAGATCCACATAATACTTTCAATGGCAATTGTTCCAATGTGGTAAATATTTGTGCTGGTTTTTGATGTGGATTCATTCCATATCTCAATGTTAGTTGTGATACTTCTGGTGAATATTGTTTTCGAAAATAATCCGAAATAGCCTCATCGTATTGTGCCGTATGGGTGAACGCTTTCAAGGCAAGAACTTGTCTAAAATTAAAATGTAATAATTTACACGATCATAATGTATATTGAAGATGATGGAAACAAACCTAGTTTTCTCTGAAGCATCGCCATTCATTTTAATTTCATTAATAACTTCATCGTAATCTTTTGGATCACACAAAACGGTTACTCGTCCATGATTTTTGGCTGCAGCTCTCAACAGCGTTACACCACCAATATCAATATTTTCAACAGCATCGGCAATTGTTACATTTGGCTTAGAAACCGTATTGACAAATGGATACAGATTACAGACGACCACTTGAATGTAATCGTAATTTTGTTTTTTCATGTCAGCCCGATCCGAATCCGATAATCGAGCAAGAATTCCGCCGTGCACAGCCGGATGAAGTGTTTTAACACGTCCACCAAGCATTTCTGGTGCATTGGTTATGTCCGACACATCTTTAACCGGAATACCTGCATCACGAAGCGATTTTGCCGTACCACCGCTTGCAATTAGATCAAATTTCAATAAAACCAAATTTTTGGCCAATGGTAAAAGTCCATTTTTGTCGGATACACTCAATAAAGCTGGAAACAAAATTACAAAAACATTATCAACTATTTGTGGTTGTTTTCCAATTTCATTTTTAATCTCTGTGACGTCATATCAATGATACCCACATTAATTTTTTTTTAATTATTGACATGGTAACATATTCTGGATTTGACCAAAATATAATTGCATCAATTTTTAATGATTTAAAAAAAACTGTATTTTGGTTTATTCCGACCAAGATAAGCCCCTTTGACGTGTGTATGTATAAAGATTATTTTGTTCACATTTTTTTCATGATATTTATAATTATAAAAAAGAAATTTTTTAAGTTATTTGTTTAGGTAAAAAGGGGTAAATAACATTGAACATCCTTCAAATGACACAGCAGAGCCTATTAGCTTATCACCTTAATTTTTAACGAAATCTCTTCAATATCGCCGTAAGATTACGCATTTTGTTAGATAAATGTGTTTCTCAATGAATTTTTATAGACAGAGATTGAATGAGTTCGATTCTACAGCTTTGGCAATACTTAAAGAAATGTTGAAGATGTTTGAAAATTGTATGAGTTCATTTTGTTTACTTGGTTAATTTCAATTTCAATTCAAGGCCGCACTGGATAGATAAAATAAAAAAAAAATCTATTCTATGAAATACTACATACATATGTACTGTACATAGGGACTATATTATTTAAAATCAAAATATCTTACCCAACTTTTGAGAACTCATCGTAAGTATTTTGTTCAATTGAATTTAACCGTCTTGTTGATTAATCGGATTGTTGAATACTAAAATGAATAATAAGAGAGTGGGTTATCATAGTGGTAACGCAAATCGCTGTAAAAATATATTTTTATCAATTACATGTTAGATTTAAAAGGTTAAAGTTTATGAATACAATACCAATATAATATTGCTCTTGGTGATAATTTTATTAGGGAAAATTTAAACAAATAAAAATAAGTTAAGTATTTCTTTAAAATATTAATAGATATCATTGGCGCATTCGTAATTTATTTTTATAATTTAATAATGAATATTGCTAAGCTTAATTGGTATTTATATTTAAATGATTTTCTATTAAGATGGTAAACAGTTAAAAGTTTATTATGAAGACCAGGATGGGTAGGGTAGCAATTGAGTTGTTCGTACAGCCATATCGGTGTCGAAGGGTTGGTTATTTTCTAACATAATCACAGGTCTCATCTGATAGAATCTTAAGGAGAGGCTGTTTTTACCCCAGCTCAAAAAGCATCACGTTCCAAGTTCCCCCAACCTTAGCATAAAAACACTTACTTAAACCCCGAAAAAGTATCCCTCTGCTTGACTGACTCCACAGCTGAGCATGAGTTAAAGGAATGTAACTCTCATACCAATGGAGGAAGACAGTTAAAACAAAAAGTTCAGAATCCTATCAGGTTGACCAGTACTAGGCGAGCCAAAAGATAGTAGAAGATATAAAAACAAGATAAGTCATAAACCTTTCTAGAAAGCTTGTTAAAATGATCCTTTCAGTTAGGCTATCATTCATGATCAGTCCATTTTTACTTTACATTTTACAAGATAAGTCGATAGTTCCCTACTAGCTATAGCTATATCTGATCAGACTTCTTTCGACTTTGTCCTCCTTTGGAGAAAATTATTTCCCTTTCACACCATTTAATTTAATAATATCAAAATAAACAAGTCGTTTCTTTTCAGAAATTTAGGTTCTTGAGTGTATTTAGGGACGGAAGGTACCTCTGGGCTAGGCAGAGATTCCCCAGATGATCTCTTCTTTTGCAGAGCAGGGCTCCGCATTTGGTAAGGAGATGTATTGAGGTTTCTTCACAGCACCGGCACATGCCGTTTTCTTCTTAAGTCTGTTTTTGCTACTTCATATGCTAGCCTCATACCGGTTTCGGTAATAATTCCCGAGTACTACTTTGGACGGCCTTAGCTTGGGAAGTTCACTTCATTGCTTGGCTCTTCTTCCCTCCTTTTCATTTCTCCTCGGATTATGATTGTTCCGATTCCACAGAAGAACTCTGGTCTAATGTAACGGGTGGATGCACCCTTTCATTTCCTTTTATGTCTATATGCCCAGATACCTACCTAAATTTAAAACCAATGGTTTAGTACATCATATTATATTTCTTCTTCAAATACAATATCTTCTATATTGCTCATTAGTTCAAATGTGATTTGTGATATGAACAAACTGAACTGAGATCAAATAAAGTATAACTAACTAAACGATTTTTTCGATGTTTTGGTTTTTTTGTTTAGACTAATGCTAGGTCAAAATGTCCTCCTTTTACATTTCCAGAATCTGGTCAGCTTACCTATAGGGGACAGTGACGACTAATCCAACTTATGACATAAAGCCGAGGGCCATTTCCAAATTCAGTCTTATGAATGAGTCCACAAAACAGGTAGGTAGTGAGGTTAGGTATATATGAACATCACCCGCATATATCTGACTTAGGTATGACTTACATTACAATTGATACTCCGGGATACAAAGAGTTACCCCTAGAAATTTATTACTTAAACCGCCTACATTTTTGTTTTTTTTAAATTAGTTTATGTAATGAAAAAGGATAAAAGACAAGATGATATAAGTTGATTTATTGAATTTTGTTAATGACTTTTAAAATGAGAAATATCCTTTAATATGTATAACTTGTAAAGTAGATCCTGATACTATCCTGCCATTCTAATTATTATGCAAAACTATATCAAATAGGTATCTACGAATTACCACAAAAACTTTTATAAAATGATAGGCTGGAGTTAGTAATATGGAGTTAATAGTACAGAAAAAAAGTATTCGGAAAAGACTTTCTTTAATATAAAACCCCATTATATTTGTAATCAATCAGCATAATCTATTTTTTTTAATTATTGGAATAAGAATAATTTTTAACGTTTTATTTGATTGTTTACAAATATAATAATTAATATGGTTTTATATTATTCTCTTCAGAATACTTTTTTTCGCCACTGTATCTAAAACTAGTAATTTACAGTATTTGGTACCAGATATAAAAGTATACTCAATACGAAAATATTTTTTGATAATGCGGATAACAATTTTCAGGAATTTTTAATTAAATAATTCGGCAAATAATTTATATAAATAAATATTTTATTTAGACAACAATGTCTTTCAATAAAACGTTTTTCTCTTTTTAACGAAACGGGAAACGCACAATATTTCCAAATCCTCGTGTCCCTCTCTCTAAGTCTACAGTGAACTTGTAAATCGTCGTCTAATTTGAAAAAAATTATTATAACAGAAATATTTTGAAAAACTTTTATGAAGCATTTTATTGTACATAAATTGTTATTTATTCTAAAAAAAATATTGGTTTATTGAAATTCCTTAATCCCAAAAATATCGAAAATGCACATAACTAGCGGCCACTCTATAAAATCTACTATAGTGGTGCGACAACCTGATTGTTGAAGAGTTATTATTCGTTTTAAAC
>JANSTT010023891.1:0-38968 GCA_026745375.1 Platyura marginata | reverse complement strand
TAATGAAAAACTTTAAGATTTGGTATTATTATATTTATTGATAAATTGGGAGAGGCTGCAGTCCTGCAGTCCGGGCCCCCGGCCGCCACTGCGCTTTCTGTGTGTCGTCTCCAGACAGCTGACGGTCGCGGTCAAACCGCGCTTTCTGTGGCAGTACCTTAAAGTGTTTATTGCTCTTGAGTGCTTTCCTAGAATGAAAATAGTTCTGGGAATTGTTTCGAAACACTGCGTCACTTCAATAGAAACTGTAAGAGTAGAGAAAGTGCTACGTAGCGGCTCTTTTTTCTTATGTTACGGTGTATTTCATTGAGTCCAGAAATTTATGAGATCATTATTAACCAATAGTATTAATTGGATAGATTCAATAATGTAATCTACGCAATCATAATGACATCATAGCATTTTAGCCATCTTATTTGATTTTTTTTCCATAATTTCTAATTGCTACTAGACTTAATTTGTAAATTAGAAATTATAATTTTGATGTTATTTTTTGTAGGGTGCAGTGGCGACTCGTGAGAATAAATAATCCCATCATCGTCGGACTATTTAAAAAAAAAAAAACTCACGTCATTTTGATGGAAAAAAATATTAAGGGTCTTTTATTCGGTTTTTTGTAAAAAAAATGACAACATTTTGAATTTTTTTAACCCTGCATTACTATTGTTCATTTGCATTGCGATATTACTATCGATTAGTGTAATCCACCCATAACTTTAAATTCACTTTTTAGGGATCTGTAACAATAAAATTTCAAAATTAACCAATTTTAAATAAATGCAGTAACATTGGTCATAAGTGTTCAACCATATTTTTTTAGGTTTGTTTTTTTTTTTCAAATGGTGGATTACACCCACGATAGTATTGAAGATGTGATTTTGAAACTTTTCACTTTTCAGCATTTTTTACTAAATAAAATTTTTGAAAAAAGTTAACCCAATAAAGACCCATAAATTTTGAACATAAAAGGGTTCACGATTATGAAATTAATAATTCTCACGAGCCGCAAAAAAAAAACAAATGATTTGTTCAATTGCTATTTCAAAATGGCATATTTTTAATTCCCATTTCCCATAAAAAAAACAATAAATCATCAATGAAAGAGTGAGATAATGAAAATCTTCTATAACATATTACATTTAAATTAAATATTTTTCCTGGATACATTTTTGACATATTTATCTCAAACAATAATATACATACTGTGCCCCATACCATACAATAATTCTCTGACAACAATAATTGAAAGAAAAACACTAACAATGCAAAGTACTCCCACAACATCCATTAAACTAAATGATAAAGATTTCTCTTAACTTGAGTTATATATATTTGTGCATAAATTCAGAGTACATAGTAGTAAGGTACCCAGCACAGTATTATAATAATAATGGTACTTGTTGTAGGTACAATAAATGTCTTATAGCACACCGAGACGGCAACCGAGAAGAATATATTATTCAAAGTGTTTTTGGTTTTTTTGTTTTTTTTTTTTTTTGGCGCGCAGACCTAAATACAAATTTGGCCTTTTGTTTTGAAGTGTTTTCATTACTTTCCACACGCACTTTACTTTTGCATAAATAATTTGATTCATTTAAATAATGCACGTCATGCATACGGGTGTTATTATAAGGTAGGTAGGATGGTTGGAAGTGCTCTCAACCGAAAATGGTTGGATGTTTTATTTGTTTTAACAATACGAACAAAATCATTTCGTTGAGTTCGATTTGGATTATATATATGTACTTAGTGGGCACAGTCGCCATTGTGTTTGTTCGATGTAGATTCATTTGAGAATGAACAAATGACATGTAAATATTCCAAAAATTGGGATGATTCATCAAATTTTCTACGTCAACCAAATCAAGAATGATGATAGAGTAGGTACAATTTTTAGAAATGATGTTTTACGTTATTTACTACACAACACTTGAATTTGTATATAAATTCCTCATTTTCAAGACATCCAACCACACATAGTTGATGAATTTGTTTGACTTAATCATTTTTCCATATAAATAGGGACAACAATTCCCTTACATTAGTCAGCCACTTATTGCCTTAAGGACAGAGATTGATTAACAATGACGATAAAATAATAGACAACCACCATAAAGACTGAAGAATACATAAATAAAATAAAAATCTAGGCCAATATGGATATTCATTTCTTTTAATATAAAAACACATTTCAATAGTTATCCATCCTTATTGTCCGTTGTTCCATTTTTTTTTTGCTTTCTTCTCCTCCTCCATATCTGTAAGTATATAATATACGGAAAAGCTCATATAATAAAAAAAAAAAGCACCCGGAGTCCCAAATAAATATTTTTCCCGAGATTGAGAAAACAATAAGAAAATCATTTCGTGATGTTTTCCCAAACAAAAATATTTCACTATTCTGCTATTTCTGTGTATATAAATAAATAAACCATCAGGCAAAAAACAAACGAAGTGGGTAAATTATTGTTTTGCTAAGGCTGAAAAGAATTTTGCTTTTCTTGAAGAAAAAAAAAAACGTTGAAATTCATCTCCGGTTCGATAGCTTTTTATTGGTTTTTGTTAGTTTTATAGCTTTTATCCTGAAAAGAAATTGCTGAAAAAACAAGCAATTATCGATGGTATTAATCACTTGATTTAAATTTACTTCATTCCGAGAAAGTTTCTTCGATAATTTTTTTTTTTTGTTTTTGCTTTTTTTTTTTTGTTTTTCTCTAAAGAACGGTAATTTTCCTTGTTCAATAAGCACACAGAATATCCGCAGATGTTCTTATTATTTTCGACAAAAAAGAAAGAAAAAAAAAAAAAATTACGAAGTTAGTTTAAAGTTTTCTTAAGGAAAACTTAGGAAAAATAAATCCTTTATATTAAATTGGAATAATGGCAGCAATAAAGTTGATTTTTCTGCTTCATTAAATGTTCTGTGACGTAACAGTTTGCAATTTCCAAAAAAAAAAAAAAAAACAAGAAAAATTTATGCTGTACTTGCATTAGGGTGGATTTTCGATGTAAAAAAGTTTTTTTTTTAGAATTTCAAAAGCAGCGGGGATGGAACAGTCAATCTAAAGGCTTGGTAGGATGTAGCCTAGGGGCCTCTGCTCTTTAGGGGCTCCGCGAAAATGGATCAATGTCAATATGAATTTGATTTAATTTTGATTAAAAATGTCCTATTTAATCAATTTTTTTCAAAATTCTTTTCAAAATATAGAAAAAAAATTTTATCACCATTGTCCATCTCGTGAAATTCTAAGTCGAAATATGGATATCGGTCCGTCCGTCCTTAATCAAGATTCCAGCTAAACGGCTGAAACTAGAAAGCTGAAATTTTGGCAGTTTATCAAGTAGAAGTAGACCTAGAGTAAGATCTCTATTATTTTTGGAGTAAATCGGACAAGGATAAGGCAAATATAGCTCTATATAATAATATCGTCGTGTTATTCGGTACGAAGGGGAATATCGACGCTCACAAATGTTTTAAGAGCACTTTTGGGTGAAATTGTGTTAACTGCATTTTCCAAGCTTTCAATATGTAACCTGCCTGGTGTGCAGTTTTTGTAAGGGAATAATCAATAATTTCGGCTCAAGACGCTGAGAGTGCGACCTTCCTATTTACGGACTACCACTTCGAGACGCACTTAACACATTTGTGAGTTTAACCATCGATATAATCTTCACAAGTTGATTTAAGCCGAAAATCTATATATAGAAGAACAAAAGTCAACCAGACAATTTTCGAAGGGGCCCATCGATTTTGCTGGCCTCCAGGCCCTCACATGGCTTAATGCGGCACAGGGAACAGTTGACAGATATTTGGTAAAATGACAGCCACCCTCTAAATTGAAATTCGAAATCACGTATGTAATTCCCATGATTTTTTGAATTATTTTTTTTCTAAATAGGCCTCCTAATTACCTTTCCATCTGTTCCGATTTGGGATCATAATTTTTTTTCGAAATTTTTAATTTAGGATAAAGGTGACATTTTGACCATTCTATTTTGAGTAGAAGGAAGTAGAATTATTCTGCATAACCAAAAAACTGTTATAAGTAATATAATTTATAATAACCCAATCATTAGACCTTAAAAATTATAGATCGGGAAAAAATCTGACATCCTAGGAAATAAATTAAAAAATGGCATAATTTTAAACAAATTAACATAAGCGATTGCTATACTATTTTAAAGGAAATGTAACGATCCAAAATATATCGGTCGATAAAGGGAATAAGTACCTACTAATTGTTTTCCCAATTTCTAAACAATTTTTTGCCTACATTTTTTTTTATACCAATGCCCAAGTTTTTCGTTCCCTATCGCTTTTCAAATGGAAAAAAAGGGATGAAATTGCATCCTAATATAATATTGTACAGATCAATTGAGTGGCTTAAATTAGGGTAAGTTTTAGGGGTTAGTAGCAAAATGTTTTGCTTTTAGGACTAGTTATTGGCGAGTTATTTTCGCACTTTTAAAATACTTGATTTTTTATATAAACGGACATTGTAATATTTTGAAGGATCTCATCCACTAAAGAAAAATGCTTCCCTATGATGAAAGTAAGTAGTTTTATAAGAATAATCAAAAAAAAATTTCTCTAAAGCTCGATTATGCAATAATTACACCTACAAGACTCTTATTTAATTCCAGCAAAAATGTTGTTCGTACTCGATGGTTCGCCTAAGAACTGCTTCATTCTCCAATATACTCGTAACATCATCACTTGATATCTGACTGTATAGAACTTGGGATTCCGATACCGAATTTTGTCTCATGAAGTCAGAAGTCAAAGTTTAGAGTAATGATGGAATAAAACATCTTAAAGATATCAAAAGATTTAAAAATCTTATTAGATACACTTTATCAAAAATATAGATAATAAAATCATACAGCATCGACAGTATTGTATATAAGATACCTCTATATATAATACGAGTAGGTATATAAAGGAAAAATAACGGAAACTTTGAAGAAAGACACTCATATAGTACATAGTACATCACGTACAGATCTGCGTCTACATAATATACAACAAGAGTTATTAGATATGAGAACGTCAAATTGAATTTAATTTCAAGCACCCTTCTCAAATATCATCAATTTACAATATAGAAAATCAAAATCCTAAAATTTCTATATATAATATCTGGATGGTTTATTAAATTGTGTTACGAATTTTCTGCACTAACTTCTATACAGACAAGTGCCATCGAAATATTTCAACGATTGAGCTAAAACCACAGGACATCACATTTGGAGTATTTGCAATAAAAAATCTATTAAAATGGAAAATAGAATATTTTTAACAATATTCTAAACCACATCAAATGCTGAATGTTATTTTTCATTTAAATAAAATTGATTTTTTTTTTGATTACTTACCTTAGATTTAATAGAAATAATAAAAAATAAACAATTTTTCAATTTTTAGTACATACGAGTATATACCTACATTACATATATCAGTGGCGAAGCGTGAACAATACAATAGAGTAAACCATTTTTAATAGTTCATTTCATACATTTCAAAATGGGGTAGTAAAGTGACTCTAAAGCACCTCTATTACATAAAATATTTTTTTTAGTTTTAATTAGAGATGATTATTAATCATATTTATTAAAAAAACCAAATGTCTAAAATATGGTGGACCATGTCGTAATGTCCGTTAAACGTTTCGCCACTGAATACTATATGTATATATATATTTTAGCTGTATTTCAACAAACTGATAGGAAATTACATGCCGCATATTTAAGCGTGAAAGTGATGTGTCCTGGGGAGCCAAAAAAAAAAACGTTTTGTTTGGACTATATAACAAAAGGATTTTCAATTCAAAGTTGTGATAAAGTTTTGACATAAATTTGATGTTATTTCATTAAAAAGCACTCACATTCAAATTGACATTCATGACTGTCGAATTTAATTAAATTGAAAATAATATAAAGATGAGTGGAAATTTGGTTGTACAGCAAATAAATGGTGAGGCACGAGTAAAATATAAATAATAGAGGGAATGTAAAAATGAATATTTAAATTTGTTATGATCTATGTATATAATGTATAATAATTCGATTACATACATATTTATGTACCTATTATGATTAATCTTATACTGTTTACTAACAGAGTTTTTAACAAGTCAGAACGAAGAAACGTAACACTTTAATTCATCGATAACTACTAATGATTACTTAATAGATTCATAATGAGAAAAACCGTAAAAAAAAGAAAATTCATAATCAGTGGCGAACCGTAAACTAAATCGATGGGTGATCAAATAATTTAGGGTGAAAATTGATCTCAGTGTACATTTTTTATAAAATATCTCAGTCCAATTGGGACGTGTTATTAATAAGAAGAAAATATGAGATATGTAATAGATCGTAGAAAAATAGGAAACAGGTTCTTAGATAATTAAGTAAGTAAATAATTATAATTTACACCCAGTGGACAAAATTTATATTCACAACAAAAACTTAGTAGTAAAATTTCATAAAAATTTCATTAATAAAATAAACAAAACCTACACTTCTTGACAACTTAGTCCAAAATCTCGCCATCTTAATCAATTGTTCGTTAAATTAACGTCTATCTTTCCTTGGTATATATAATTAAATAATTTTTATACCTTTAATTGTTAATTATAATATTTCTTATGGAGCCTCGTCTTCCATGCCCTTGTACTACTGATTTTGAATTTAAAAAAAAAATGCAAGTACTTCCGTCTCCAAAAATTATACGCTTCGTGCCTGATACATACATAATATCGAAATTTGTTTTCAGGTATTTTTTGATTGATAACAAAAATGTTAATAAATTGTCCTGAATAAAGTGCTTTTCATTACATTAAATATTAAATAATCAAAAATATTTGATATAAATACGAATACCATTCATACACTAACTAAACCAATTCTAACAATTTAATTTTATTATTTTTTATTTTCCCCACAGCAATTCGGTAATCCACTTAACAAATCAATAGGCAAATTGTCAATAAAAATACATTTTATTTCAACATAATGAAATGTGGTGTTTTGGTAGGTACCTCTATCTATCTACATACATATATACATAGAGTGTTGTGTATATAAAGCATTTCTTTGAATACAATACCGAAAAAAAACCACTTTATTCTCAATAGAATACATACCTTCCGACACACTAACCAACAACAATACCAATGGGGAACATTTTATATTCTGCCTTGACAATACCCATATACCCGATATCAGATCCTTTTTCTATATACGTCATTTACTTGTATAGGATACTATCAGGGAATTCTATGAAATTTGAAATATGAAATTGAAAAAGAAAATGTTTTGTGGGTGTTATTCAGTATATATATAATAGATATATGTATTTGCACAGAGAAACGCTCCAGACACACCTATTACAACATTTCTCTAAATGTTATTTAAACATTGGAGGTGTAGAGCTGTAAAAATATTGTATGGAATTTAATGTGTCAGAGGCATAATCTTTTGTTTGGAAAAAAAAAAACTGTACACATAATAATCCTTAAATGTACAGAATATATGTATATGAATATGAACCGAGGCTGCTAGGTCGTACTCATGAGACATGAGATGATAATTCCCTTAAGAAATTCATAAATTTAATATTCATAAACTTGGATGGATAAATTTGACACCATTGTCGAGGATATTTTCGTTGAAATGTTTTAGAATGGCTGGGGTGATAGATCCAATGTGTTTGAGGAAATTAGTATTATCTTTAATTTCCGTTAATACACATAAGACACTTGGTGGTTATTAGCAATCCAAAAAAAAAAAAAGATGCCAAAATTTGGTCACACCCCATAGCGTTTATAGATCTTCCGAACTGGTATAGCCTTGGAAATCCCGCAGTGTAACGTCCCTTTGGGGCGCTACATTTGTATGTTAGCATTATGTCTATAATTATGTATTAAATATAAGTATGAATCTGTTTCTATCTATATTCCTACCGCCATCCATCCCTCCACTATCCATCGCTAAGCTCGAGTTCGTTAAGTCAAGCAAGGGAACGGCCAACAAGGAGAACGAGTTAGAATTGAAGGAGATGCAGAGAGCTCCACGAACGTTCGAACAGAGGAGACGTTCAAATGTTAAATTAAATTAGTGAACTTACGACTTTAATATTTAATAAACTATTACTCAACACATGAAGTTACTCAACATATCGATGGCTTATATACAATACCCGTTAACTCATTTTTATGTACTTTTCAGGAGACAGTATTAAGTATTTGGTTGGGGGTGATTGATGCGCCTCGAACTATGTAGATTTATTTTGCCCTCCCCCCTCTTCTTACTTCTATCTTCATGGAGCCACTCCATTATCTAGAGTACCTCCTCAAGTCTAGTTTCCTTTAGGAATTTTAAGATCTTGAGTGAATTTAGGGACGGGAGAACCTTCTCGACGAGGCAGTACTCCCTCAGATGATCTCGTCTTTTGTGAATGAGACAGTAAAAACTAAAGTTGTTTCGTATAGCGTATTGAGTTAGCGGATGATTAAACATTGCAAAAAAAACGAAATTTTCAAAACAAACTTTTTGTAAAAAAAAAATCGTTAAAAAATGAGTTAGCGGGTATTGTATATAAGCTATCGATATTATACTTAACATACAGAAACATTGATTCAACATTACAATTATACAACAAAACTTCAACAAAGCCGAAGATATGACGCCTACTGAATCGTCCACCGCTAACGGAAGATCAAGATACCGGACCCATGTAAAGATAAGTCACGTGATCCTTTACTCTACTTTTCGTCCTTTAGGGTATGTAATTTTTTAATAAAATCAGTCAATCTTAATAATTTGGCATTATTTAAATTAAAAACTATTAAGTGGTGTCTCAAGAGCCAGAGACATTACAGCAGAATGAGACAAACCGAGAGTTGTCTTTCGGCTCCTGTCATAATGGTGTTAGGTATCCATAAACATTGGTACATAAAAGTAAATGTTCAGTAAAATAAGTCTAGAACACAAGACTCAAGAATCTTGGAAATATTTCCACTTTTAATCAATAGTAACAGACAAAAGCTGAAAAAGCTTTAATACGGACCTACCTATATATATATGAAATAAATTCTTACAATATTTATCCCTTAACACCTCAAACGATGAAGGATTTTTTTTTTTATTACCACTCTATTGGATTCTATTTATGATTCCGTTTAATGTAGAAAATAACAAAAGTAGGAGGAAAAAATCTCACAATAGAATATATGAAAAAGCATTGTATGTAACGGTAATGGCTCGCGGGCTTGCAATTTCCTCACGGATCCATTGACGAATCCATTTACGAGGTTTCACAATTCCGTTCCCGTTTTCCTTCTTTCACACCATATGGATGCAATTTGAATTTTATTTTGCATCTCTTTGCACATACACATCTCTTTAAAAGTACATCTCTACCTACATACATTACTCTACATAAGATGTGTTAGACATGTTACTACGAGGAGTATGGAGTATATATTTGCTATCTACTGCGGATACATAAATTTACATTTTATTCAACTTCAGGAAGTAATTTCCTTATTTAAACAAAATAGAAAATAGATGGTGGTACGGTTATCATGTCATTTTTTTCTCTCTTTTTCTTTTCATCCCCAGAAAACCTATAAATATCCACATTCTGTTAGCACTTTACTGGTGCGATGGTTGAAGAGACGTGTGTGTGTCATCAACCCCAAGGATACTATCAAATGCCAAATCGAAATTAGTAGCCCGAAGCTTTTAATACAATATCCTGCAGATATTTTCCTCTATACGCTCCAACACTTTCCTGATTACATTTGTGGCTTAAACGCTACAGTTTATGTTATATAGCACTGTTGCTGTCGCTGGTGCTGGCTGCTGCTACTGCTGCTGGTAAAAGCTATTATGTAGCTTTGATGATGGAACCGGTGATGCCTCTCTGCCTTCGCATTGGAAATTGATGAATTTAATTAGAGGATTTTTCGATTAAGCAAATTCGAATTTGATGATCCATAACCCCCCTAATGAGAGAAATATTACAAGGAAAATATTTATTTGATTTTCCATTTGGTTTAGTCATTTTCCCCAAAAATGGGATTATCGAAATTTTCCTTTTCCGTATTTATATGGTGCGTAAAACGTGTGGTAAAACAAAAAACAATTTTTTTTCCATCAATGTAATGCAAGCAATCACTTAATGAAATAATCGTACATGAATGAAGCTCACATCCTTATTTGTCTATATGTGCTTAAAGTAAACCCATCAAAGGAAGACGAAACTCCCTCTACACTCACAAAAAAAAAAAATAAGAAAAGCGACCTAAGAAATTCTCTATCTATTTTTTTTTTTTGTATATCAGGACGACATGATATAAATGACTTATGGGAAACGAAACAGACATAACCATGTAAAGACTATTATCCGCTTCATCGCCCATCAGGGCTCCAATATATCCAAATGAAATTACAATCGATTGACGAGATGCTTTGCGGAATGAACTATTTTTACCGTTTTCTCTCTCTCTATATATATATATATATTGAGTGAGCCCTTAGCATTTCATGTTGTTGTTGTTGTTAGTATTATTAGGGTTAACGAAGATTGATATTGTTTCACATTTGCATAAGATTTTGTACAATTCCTTTGAACTTTAAATAAAAAAGGAAAATCTTCATCATTCTTGGGTTTTCAAGTTTTAAAGTTTGTAAAGTTTTGTAAAGTTTGAGGCACTTTATCTGACAACAATTTCATTTTATTATTGTGGCATCAGAAAAATTGAGGAAAGTCAAATACATTACATTTTGACAAAAATCATCCCGTTTTGTATTTTGTTAACCTAATTTTAGCCTGGTTTTTAGGGAAATGTTGGTCTAATTTAAAGATTTTCATAAATATTTTAAAGGAACCTTTTGACGCCGAAGAACAAAGCAAACTCTTATTATTTACTGGATCTTTTCCTGTCATTCCAGAAGGAGTAATCACTCGACAAAAATTTGCGTCAATGAATATTATTGTTCAAAAAATTCCACGGAATTCTGAAGGGATTCTACGGAATTCCACCTGAATTCTACGGAATTCGACCAGAATTCAACGGAATTTCACCTGAATTCTACGGAATTCCACCAGAATTCTTAAAGCAATTCCACCAGAATTCTTAAAGCAATTCCACCAGAATTCTTAAAGGAATTTGTCAAAAATTCTGTGGTTCTATTTGGTAAGATAACCCTAATGTTGCAGGACAGACAGACGTCCCGGGCAATGAGGCGGCAGATGCAAAGATAGCGGCTAAGTTAAATTCCGATAAAGCGGAAAACATACTTCCTCAACTTCAAAATGTCATAAAGCTTCTGCACGATAGGATGTACAATCTCGTGAAACAAAAATGGGAAAGAACCCACATCATTTAGACTCACAAAAATAATGTGGAAATCATATGATTGAAGAAAGATCAAATCAATATTAAAACTGATCAGAACCCAATGCAGAATGGTAGTTTACATAATGACTGGACACTGTCTGACAAAGGAACGTGGATATAAGGTCCGTTTAGTCAACGATGCAATGCAGAAACTGTCAGGAACTATAGAATCGTTAGATCACCTACCATTCCACTAGGCCCCCCCTATCTAGAAAAAGTCACAGGATACTGGGTGACTACATCATAAAAGATCTAGAAGAGGTTTTAAGGCGCTGTCTGGCCAGCATTCGGAGACGGACACGTTTAACATTGACAATTGTGACTCTCAAACTCTTACCAATAGAGGTTTGACATAGGTAATAAATGTGGGATAGCTATGGACCCGTAAGTGATCTATGCTGGGTGCATATGTAAGCAGCACCACCACCACCCCTAACCTAACATAACCTTAATGTTTCCCAAATTGAGCAGAAAAAAAACTTGAGACCGGCCAAATTGTGGTAAAATATCCCCAACTAACATAATGTACCTACTCACAACATTACAAAACAACAACAACAACAACAGCAACAACAAAAAAGAAGCAACAATGCCTTTAAGATTTTTTCGGAACAGGTTTCTTGAACTCGCTCACCATAATACAAATTCTCTTCTTCCATTCAGTACCATGAAGAGTACCATAATTTATACACATACAGGTTGGATTGGTGTGTGTTAGTGTTACGGCAGACAATGATGGCCGGCATGGCAGACTCAAGTGGTCCATTAACTTTGCCCTCTTATAAATTGTTGTTATTTCTTAAGTAAATTGTGCGAGAAAAAAAGTGTTTATTGTCAAAAAAGTTAATCGATTTAGTGTCCAGTAATAGTGATAAGAAGTTTTCGAAGCTTTTCTAATTGAAGTTTTACAAAAAATCTGTCTGTTTACAATAAAAATCGTGAAGAGTAAACCAGAATCGGATAAATTAACATTCCACAGAATAAATTCCGGTATTTTGTCGGTGTGTGCGTTGATTATGAATTCTCTTCAGGTAATCTGAAGTAACTACAAGAAGTTTTTGTTTTTGTTTACATTTTGGTTTGGTGCGGTTACAAAAAAAAAAAAATATTAAAAGCGCGTGTACCATCGAAATGGGTTCACGTGTGCCAACTGGAAGTCTTTGTGATCAAGCTCTAGCCGGATTACCGCAATTACTGGAAGATCTTCAGAAACTTTCCGAAGATCAGGACAGTTGTGATGTTGTATTTTTAATTGGTCGAGATGAGGAACGGATTTATGGTCATAAAATTATTTTGATGGCAAGGTAAGATGACATTTTTTTCTATTAACTATCGATGTGTAGACATTTTAGCGATATATTCAGACTGTATGGAGCCATTTCTCCAAAAGTAGGTAATTCTTCGAAAGAACTTTAATCTTGATTAATTAATTTTTGTTGTCGTCTTATAAATTCCAGCTCTGTGTAGTTGGAAGAGTAACACAAAACAGAAATTATAACATTTTTTCTCTCTATTTGATATTTCCATATTGAATTTTTAAAGCTCAACGCTCAATCAAGTAAGTCTTATGGAAGAAGTAGGTAGTTTAGCTATAATTTTCGATGAACTAACGAACTGTATTGTATTATAAAAATCCTTTTTTTGTTACAAGAAAAAATTTACTCCTGGAATGTGGAATAAGTCACTAATCGATTTTTAAAAAATTCAGTTGATCCGAAAAGACTTATGGGATAATAAAAAATTCTAGATTCTAGATTATGTTTCAAAAATTTAAGGAACTAATGGCTCTTCTCGATGGCAACGACTTATTGGTCAAGATGTCCAGACTAGGCATAATTTACCAAAAATTTTATCTATGTGCTAGAATTTTTGTATACAATATTCGATATAATATAATTGTGGTAAAATGAGTATTACTATTATCGACTTATAATAAATCGAATCTAAAATGACCAGCTACAAAGCACATAAATACATTAATTTCATGCAATTCGGTAAACGGACAACCCCCCCTCCCCGGGGACAAAATTCCCTCGATAATTTTTTTCAAGACGGACAAAATCCCCTCCGGAAAAAAATCCACCCGAACAAAAATCCACCCGGACAACATCCGGCCTCAAACAAAATCCCCGCGGAAAGAAACCCCCTGACAAAATCCATCCTGGACAAAATTCAGCCTCGGACAAAATTCCCCCCCCCCCAGACAAAATCTCCCTTAAACATTTTTTTCAAGACAAACAAAATCCTCCCGAAACGTAAGATTCTTGCATAGCCATAGGTTGCTCACATAAAAAGGGGTATATATATGGAAGGCCCCGCAGGTACTATCAAATTGTAGGTTTCTTGCGTAGCCATAGAGGTTGCTAACAGAAAAGGGGGTATATAAGTCGAAGGCCCCACAGGGACTATCAAAACGTAGTTTTCTTCCGTACCCATAGGTTCCTAAAAGAAAAGAGGGTATATCTATGGAAGATCCTAGAACCAATCAATTCAAGCTTGCGTTGCGCTAATGTTATTGTGGACGCTAGCGATGTTTATACAGCTAAGGAAGAAGATGCCGATATAGAATTAATATTTCTAAGAGAAAGGAAAGAAAGCATGCCACTCGCAGGAATTAATACATATGCTGGATGGTTTTATTTATTTTCATATTAAATATCTAAATGTCATACGCATGGATATCATTACGACATCTTAAAATCTTAAATTGAATTATCTTAACCGATTCTGCACTCTCATACTCACTAATTTCTAGAAAAATTCAACCAAAGACAATTATTCCTAACTAACGTTTTTTTCTTTCATCTTTAATACCCACTTAATCTTTCCAAGAACTTAACAATTAATATTTTAATGTAACAATTTTTTTAATTTTCTTTTTTATGGCATCATCCCAGATGCTAATTGAAAATTATTTAATTTTAATGACAATCTAAGATTTGGCACAGCCATTTAGCATTCAATCATTAAAAATGTTTTGAGTCAATAAAATATTAAAAAAAAACTATAATTATTTATCAAGGACAATTAGAAATTAAATTAGAATTGAAAATATTCAATTTTTAATTAGTGCGTAATTAACTTACCGTGTTGTAAAACATCCAAGTTATGGGGGGTAGCAACGTCACTCTTTCAAACAATCAAACATTCACTTCACAATCATTATTATTATCAATACACAATTTCACAACAGTTTTTTTGTCATTTTTATTAAATATTTTATTTAATTTTACTGCTATCTTGGTAGAATCACTAAACATTTTTCACAACACGTTGACTCACACGCCATTTTGATTATAAACCAACCAATTTGTCCTATTTTTTTTAATCACCTGTTCTGCGTCAAAGTTTTGATGTCAACTCTTCCATTGTCCCTCTCTATTTGTTTTTTGATAGCGTAAATTCCGTTTAGTGCAACTAGTTAAAACCATTGATCTAATAATAATCTAATTTATATGGATGGTGCATTTCATACAACATGTACGTTTTAAGGACGCCATTTATTTTAATAATAATACATACATATGACGTCATAACATTTTGCTATTTTATTTTATTTTTTCCTATATTCACTTCACACTTAGTCGTAACGCCATCTTTCGGTTAAAATTATCACTGGTCTCTAATTCAAAATTGCAGTAGAACACTGTTGATGATTCAGCTAAATTTTTTTGTATTTTAATTACAGTAGAACCTCATTATTCCGGTTTTTTTATTAATCTGGCATTAAAAAAAGTGATAATAATAAAAAAAAGCAAAAAATCTAAGTTAAAGTGCAGATATGTGAAACTCTTGTAAACTACACATATACCGCGCATCTATTGTTTTTGTGTGAAAGAGTGCGTGAACGTACAAGTACTTTGACCTTTATTGTCAATCTTTACCATACGCTTTGCTTTACTTCTTGAGACTTTTGTTACACGGTCATTTTATTTATTGTGATTTATATGTGTTAAGTGATACGGTGCAGATTTTTTAAACTATTCCTTTACTCATTGTTTAGGTAATTTGTTTTAATGCGGAGAACTTAGACCCCAAATTAGGTTCTATTTTATTTCGTCTCTGATTTTGATAAGTTTAAAAACAATATTTATGAATTAAAAAGTAAGCATAAATTCGTATGGTTTGGGTTTCAGCGAGGCGCTATAAAACATGGATATTTTCCTATAATATTCAAGACAATTACATTTCTATGCAAACGACTAGCCTTATTTCATTGTGCAGTAAAGAATTTGTTTAAAGTAACCTACGTTTATGATGAAAATACATCTCTCCACAAAATTTCATTGGCATTTTATTACTCTTAGGCCTCTCTAAAGATATCGAAAGACAGGTGAGAAATTTATTGAGCACCAATATTTCAATATTAAATTTATAATACAGTAAAACCTTGGTTTTCGAGCATAATTCTTTCCGGAAACATGTTTGTAATCCAAAGTACTCGTACATTGAAGCTCGCATGGATGTTCACTATACGAGTGAAGCATGCTGATTGAGACTGAGCATGGGAGACGACGATTATCGATATACGCGCAGTGAGAGAAAAAAGAACCATCTGCTCAGTTTTGATCATATGACGCTCAGCAGACTTAAGCGTATACGTACTACTTGTATTGCAAGACCACTTAATAAACATTAAGTTAAAATTTGTTAAAAATGTTTGCTCGTCTTAAGCGGCCCATTCACGGACAAGCAAATTTGACGACCGTCATGCTGCGCGAGCAAATTAAACCGTGGTAGCTTTGTGATCGATTAGATTAGATGAAAATCAAAAAATTTTGATATTTGTGGACGTGGCTGATCGGTTGACAAGCAGATTCGATCGTGGATGGCGTTGCTGTGCGAGCAACGAAGAGAATTTAGGACTTTTTTCAGGTTATGTAAGAATTTCGGTATGTCAACAAGTGAACATAACCTTAAATTTATAAAAATTATATTAAATTTTATAAAAAAATGAACAAAAAGGAAATAAAAAAATGTTTGGAAGTCAATTTTATCATAGAAAAATCTGTTAACAATCTGTTATCAAGTCGAAAGTAGAATGCCAACGAATGGCTCGGCAAGAAAACGATAGTGAATGGCAAATTGTTTAAACTTCTCGCAGAGTATATTCGTCCAATTTGTTCGTCGTGGATGGCCCTCCTTTACGAAACACTCGTAGACAAAGTTACTCGAAATCCAAGGTTTTACTGTACGCAAAAAGTATTAAAAAAACAAAAACAAAACGTCTTCAAATTGAATCTGTACCGCATATCGATGCTTTACCATCTGTGGTACCGTACATATTTCAACATTTCAACATTTCATCATAAAATAACATTAGCTGTGTGCATATTTCAGTTTTATTTTTTTTTCGGAAATTTAAATTTTGAATGAGCAACGAGAGTGTGTGTGCTGCCAGCAGAGAGAAATAAGAAAAAAAAGCTTAATATCAATTTCCAAGAAAACAACAACAAACAAGAAAATTCAATAAAAAATTGTATTTTTCATTCTTTTCAATTTCAATTTCCTTTTGTATGGAAAAAAAACCCAGCATAAAAACCTACTTTTAGCGTGGCAACAACAACAACAACAGCATCAATACCACCACCATCACTATTCCAAACAAAATACCCACGAAAAAAAATCTAATTGTCAACACCACCGCCATCAAATAGAATTCAAAGGGAGCGAAAAAGCTTTTTTTAACTCCCAAAGTATACTCCGGCATACCTACTCCGGGTAATATAATACAATTTCAACTCGAACAAAATAGAATTCTATTGAGAAATCGCCAACCTTTCATCAGGAGAACAATATCGACTCTATGTGTGTGTGTGTGTGTATTGTGTAGTAAATAAAAAAAAAAAACAGGAAATTGGAAAATATTTCTCTAAGAATTGTTTCATATCCGTCAAGAATATCAGGCTGTGCATAAAAATAATAAATTCGATAGAAGAGTCAATTGAAATGGAATACAGATTTTTTTTTTCTTTTCTTTTGCTTTTCTTCTGTCATATACTCGTATAGGTAGAGAATCTTACATTCTACAGATGATCTCTACAAATTCAATTATCCTTAAAAAGATATTTTTTGATATGTGAAACGAAAAGTCATAGAATAATCCTAAGCCTCAATAATACACATACGAGCTTTTCTATTTTATAATAATGTCAAGAGGACAAAAGAAAATCACTGCTTTTCTCAATACATACATAAATATATGTGCTCAATGTTTTTCCATTCAATGTGCCCCATTCAATTAATCGTCAGTTTTTCCAACAGATAAACCGAGTAATAACCGTTCCATTGTTATAATACTGTGCGCCCGGTTTGACTATTCCATTTGGTCGGTTGTTTGCTCACATTAATGGCAACTTGAAAATTGTATTTGCCAAAGATTATTGTCCAATAGTTTTTTTTTTTTTGTGGTTCCGGTATTGTATATATATTTGCTGAGCTGTTCATTATCTCAGCATATTCGATGTCAGCACCACAGACACACACACATACACATGGACACATGGACACAAAAAAGATTATCACCACCGGAAAATGAATGGACTTTACACTATTGTTGTATGTTCTTCGAGTTTTATGGATAGTGCCGCCGCGGCTACCTCTATGACGAGATGATTTTCCATTTTCGTTTCGTTTCTCTTCTTTTCTTTCTTTCTACTCTCGCCAACAATCAACTGCCAAATATTTTTTGTTTGTTTTTTTGTTTGTTTGGCTGCCTCTCTGCATTCTGCTAAGCTATCGAGATCGAATGATAAATTACCAATGGATTGTAAAGCAAAAATAACCATTTGACCGCATTGTATGTGGAAATATCCGCAACATTGAATTAAAATTCAACGGTTCCCATTTGATTTGATGTTATCGCGGTAGTGCGATTTTGAACGCGAACAATTCGAACATATATTGATTAGGCGCGAAAAATAAAAAAATGCCACATGGATAATAATAAAAATTGTTAAGCTTTTTTTTTGGTGACATTTTTACATTGAACGCACACTAGTAGAGATGTGAGCTGGAAAAGTTTTCAAAGTTTTTATGAAAACATTAAAAGTTTCAATTTTTCCCTTGGAAACGTTAAAAACTTGAAAATTTCCATCATTAAATGTAGTGTTTTGGAAAGTGAACGCAATTAAAAATGACATTTCAATACAAAATATTGATGGCTTATATACAATACCCGCTAACTCATTTTTATTTACTTTTTAAGAGACATCAAAAACTAAAGATGTTTCGTATAGCGTATTGAGTTAGTGGATAGTCAAACACTGGCAAAAAAAAAACGAAATTTTTTATGATAATTTTACCATAAGTGCAGGGTTGCGTAAACAACAATTTTATGCAATAAAAAGAAAAATGAGTTAGCCGGTATTGTATATAAGTCATCGATATCATACAATACATAAGTGTCACATTTGCCTACTTGTCCAAAAAAATTGCAAAAATCAAATTTAAATTTTAAAAATGTGTCAAAAATGACTATCAAACAATGACGGATAAAAGATCATTCGTTCGTTGTGATAGATTTTCCTGAGCACATTCTCATCCCAATGTCTCATCATCAAATCAGTTTTTCACTGCATCGATCTAAATCGAATTTTCTTTATGTTTTTGGATTTGTTCGATAAATTGTTTTGCCTAAAGCGGCCTAAAATTGAATTCTAACCTCAAAAAGTAGAGGAACGCTATGGGTACGTTCGCAGTAAGCAGTTTGAGATACAAGAGACGACAAGTTTTTCATATATTCTACTGTTTTATACAGTGGTGTCTATATACGAGTATTATTATTTATTTAAACATTTTCGCCTTTCAGCTGTCAAATGTCAACTAAAATATTTGCTAACTTTGCCAATTGATATTTGCAAATTTGTTGATTTTCTGAAAAAACTGACAACTCCAGCTTTAGCGTTGTTATGCTGAATATTTGCTGAATTATAATTTACTTTTAATTTTATCGTCTATCACTTGGAAAACCGAAATCAATATATTTAGTGAATTAGTGAATAGTAGCACTACATTTTCCTTACAGACACACACAAATAGTAGCGAAACGATTGTTGCGCATTTATTTCGACTTGTCGTTTAACTAATGCAACGCGTTCAAAATCGCCCCCCAGAATCTTAAGGTAATTTAAAAAAAAAAAAAAATCTCAACACTCCACTTACATGTACCCTGGTGTCGTAAATATTATTATTTTCGCACTCCCCTCAACTTCGCTTAACAATTCGCACTGGCCTTTTGTAGTTCCGTTTTTTTTTCTTACTTGACCATCATAATGTCCTACGTGCTTGTAGCCTTTAGGCCTTTTATTAGCCCTTTTTTATCCTTTTTGTCGTATCCATTACAAAGAGGACAAATCCATTGCGTAGATACAATAATTCTAACATGGTTCTTGATAAATTAGCACGATGACGGTTTGCCGGCCAATTCTTAGTAACGGCAAGGCGTCAGATGAAGCGAACAGAGGCTGGGTTGGTATTAAAACTTTCTTTGGTGGCGGTTTTTATGCAGATTTGGAAGATAATATGCTTTTAAAGCTCATCAATCTTTGTGGCTCACTATTGATTTTGCCTACGAAACGCTACGGATTTTTAGTGATAAGAATATGCTGGCAACAGTGGCGACTCGTGACAATTAATGATTTAATTATGTGTTTGGGGTTTTATCTGCTGAGATTGCCATGGCCTGAGTGAAGGTGAATGTTGAATTATCCCCGATAAGGATCTTGTTCCAGTGCAGTTAATCTGGAATATTTTTCCAATTCCTATATTTCCTTCTAGTATTTTGATGACCAAAAAGCTCCAGAACCGTGAAGGTTTTCTCTCTTTTTGGAAGTAATATTGGCTCCCAAATTGTACGCCACGTCGCCCTGGGGAGCCGTAACGTCTTTACAGGGGCACCGCAAGAATATTGGAAAAGCTTTTATAAATTGTTTTCGATTTCGATTCAATGTGGATCAGATACGACATCTAGGGGAAGCTGGTTGTAAATCTATAAACAATTTGAAATTATCACTAAGCCAAAGGAAAAATTCTAATAATCTACCTCAAATAATCAGAAACTTATAATGATCCAATAAAACAAAAGATTTCTAGGGTCGACAGCATCATTCTCGATGTTATGCCAGAAATCTTTCGTATTTTGTGCAATACTTTTTCACGGTATAGTCCAGGAATGAAGGGAAAAATATGGGTTTAAAACTAAGGAAACAATTTATACTACAAGAACCCTTAAGATTTAGAAGAAAAAAAAAACTCCTCTCAGACATCTTCAGAATTTAAAAACATTTTTTTGCAATTTATTTCATTTCATTTATTATCATCTTCACAAGGGATGCCAGCTGTCAGTAAAAAAAAAACAAAATGGTGACTTTTCTTAAAAAATAATTTTCGCATGATTCGTACATATTCCATTTCAATCTTAATGTCAATAATTAACATCCCCATTAAGTAAAACAATCATGTACAAATTCGACATCTTCGACCTTTTCTTGAGAATTTCACTTCAAATCATTATAATTATGGAGAGAGAGAGAGAGAGAGAGAAAGATAGAATAATGACCTACTAAAAAATATTCCACACATTAATAAATCAACACCTAACCCCTTTTTTTTGTTGTTGTTGTTGTTTGACAATAATTTTTCAGAGAAAGAGAGAGAGAGATACGGAGAGAATTTATGAAACCTATTCTGACACTTCGCATAAAATAACATTGAATGTAAATTACACCCTTGAAAAATTACTATTATCACGTCATGGTATATTAAAAACGCAATGCCATAAAGTCAAATAGAAAGGAATAAAGGAAAAAAAATGGTTTATGACTGATATGATGGTGGTGGTGGTTGGTGGTGGCGAAAAAAAAGCGCTTCCAGGGAAGAAATGGCAGTTCGGTCTTAAATTGCTAGTATAGGGGTTTTTTTTCAATTTGGCAACCCTAAAATATTATGTGATATTATCGTTTCCAAGACTACAAATACAATCAAATATATGGGGGTGGTGGTGTAGGTACAGTGATATTAGAGCTCGATGGTAAAATTATCAATTTGTATTTTGTAAATGTAAAGTTATTTTCTATTTATAAACTCCGGGAGTGTATGTGTAGGGTATATATACCATATATATAGAGAGAAGTACCCCCCTAGCCCTGCTAAACAGAAATATTTCCCGTATTTTGATAATGGAATGAATAATTCCGTACAATGAATTTGGTTCAATGTTCAATCAAATTTTGAATTGTGCCCGCGATGGGTGTACTAGAGCGAAACCGACCTTTTGTCATTTTTGTTTTTTTTTTTTATATTTTTTTTTTTATTGGGAAAAGTTTAAATTTCAATGAAAAATTGCGTTAAAAATATACTACCTACTACATGAACAATTTTCCCGGTAGAAAGGGGGTGTTTTTCAAATATTTGGATTTTTTTTTTTTTTTTGGTTTTTCCACTGCATAGGGTGTGTATCTTTCCTGTTTTTTTTTTTGCTGCGGCTCGCATTTTTTTTTTATTTATTTCCAAAATAAAACTTTTATGATTGTAAACAAAATATCAGCTATTTTCATATAAATCATTCATTTACTCGGAATATATTTGAATTACAGAAAAATTGAATATAACAAAAATTATAGAGAATACAAAAGTGGAGATTTCATTATTAGACCAAAAAAATTCCACGACATACCGTTATGGCGCTACAATCGATTTTATTTTAATTTTAGGATTTTGAATCATTTACCCGAAATATCTTTGGATTAGAGAAAAATGGACGTAATAAAAATTATAGAGAATACATAAGTGGAGATTTCATTCATAGACTAAAAAGTTCCACACCCTTCCGTTATGGTGTTCCAATCAATTTTATTTAATTTCAAAGGTTTTTAATAATTAACTCAAAATATTTCCAGATTAGCAAAAAATGAATGTAACAAAAATTATAGAGAATAAAAAAATTAAGATTTCATTAATAGACCAATTAATTCCATGCCTCATCGTTAAGGCGCTGCAATTAATTTTCTATTATTCCATCATTTAAATTCAATTTACTCAATATTTATTTGATGTACAGAAAAAATGGATAAGGACAAAGTTGTAGATAATAAAAAAGTGAGTATTTTTGGGAAAGAGCAAAAAGTTCTAAACTTAACAATAAATGCTCGACATTCGTGTTTATAATATTTAATGTATTTTTTATAGTAAATTTTAATTTAATTTTGCACCTCTTTCTATTAAAAAAGTTATGAAGAAATTATTTTACTAAAATTTAAAAACTCCTAAAAAATGTTGAACATTCGTGAATATTCACCAAATCCCAAATCCTACTGGCAAACCATCCCTGGACAACAACACGCAAAGAAACTCATAACTTCGCATTCTCAACATAGAGCTGACAAGCTGGCTAAGGCTTCACAAAAACAGCCTCAAAATTTACGCTGGACTATCTACAGGTCATTCTGCCATCTGAGATATCATTTCCGCACAAAAATCGACAGAATACCTGTGACCCCTTATGCCGTTTCTGTGTCGAAAGGCACGAAACGGCAGAACACATAGTCCGGCTTTGACATCCCCCGCGGTGGCTAAAATTCATTAAGGACACTAAACGCTAAACGAGGACATTTAAACATCAGAAGGGGGATCTACAAAGGGACAACAGGGGCCCACAGTCCGTCCGTCCCCATAACCTAACCCACCAAATCCAGAGGATGCGGTAATTAAATCCATTTGTGTGACAAATCAAAAGTTTCTACATAAAAATAAAATCACCACCACCACTACCAACACACACAGACACATTCAAATTGAATTGCTTGTAATTGACAAGTGCACTGATTGTATCGTATCGTTCGCATAATATCCTGTCTGTCATTTTTGACTCATCCAGCCCTCCACTTGGCACCATATATATACACAGCCAGCGTCTTATTGTATATGAAATATCAACAAATTTTATGTCTAAGATAAGAAGAAAAAAACCCAATTTCAATTCAACACAGAGGCAGAGAGCAGAGGAGTCCTTTCTTATATTGATATAATAGACAACACAACTCTCACACACCCAAGACACAAGATTATTCCCCGAAAGATATCAGGAACTTTTTGAATAGTCATGGAATGATGTTTACATAGGATTTTCAAATGTTGATGGCATCTTGAAATTGAATTTGACATGGGGGATATGAAGAAAAGTAGACATAGAGAGAGAATCAGAAGAATAAGAAGAAGAAGAATAGGAAACACTCAATGCTGCTGATGATATATGTATGTAGGACTATGTGCGAGGTTTATTTATGTTTGTACACGGAGGGAAAGGAGCTCGCATATACAAATAAAAAAAAAATATTTTTTTCTTTTCGAAATAAACACATTTCTCGCTGATATCGAATTTAAAATGGAAAAAAAATTGTTTGCTTATGCACATCATACAACATCAAACATAAATAAACATGACGGAGATCAATATTGACACAATATCCTATAAATTCGGAATAAGAAAGACGGAGGAAGAGAAGGAGGTGTGGGTTATCGTTAAAAAATATTCTGATAAATTTTATTCTCATTTTAGATGCAAAAGTTTCCAAACAACAAAACGCGGTGAACTATGCCGAATACCGGGCAGTTCGGTGTCACCAGCAGCACCCGGTTCACCGACGCCAATTCGTCTGCCCCATATCAATGCAGACGTATTCCGACAATTTACATTGTACGTTTACACAGGAAAGGTATGTTCGAAAAGTTTAAATGAAAAATCACAATATACCACCGCCCCACTCCCCAGTTTTATCCCCTAAATATATTCTTTGTCGATATTCTATTCTCTCTTTGAGTTCTGCTAGAGACGCATTTAAGTTAACCTACCCATATGACAATACCCATTCCCATATGACAAGTTTTTGTGTGTGTGTGTGTGTGTTTATCGTTGGTGGACAGTTTCCAATCGAATTTCTATTGAACAGAAAATTTTCCCATCAAAACCAAAAACATTGCATGTCAAATGAAATTTGGTCAAATTTCTCAACTTTCCCATATAGTAGAGTTATTTCATTAATTTTATTTGATGTAATTTAATCCTTTGATCCAAATCCCCACTTATATAGTTGGAAAATTCATTAATTATTATCGGACCAATTTTCAATTCAACAGATTATGCTACAGGATTCGAAAGTATTTGAAATGATGACACTCGCTCAAGATTTAGGTGTTGATGCATTGAAATCAGCGTGCGAGGATCATGTTATATCAACGTTATCCGTTGCCAATGCATGTACATTTCTAACAGCCGTAATGGAAATTCAGGAAAAAGCATCAGGTTAGTTGGAAATTGAATAATTATTGTGGAGGGTATTTTTGAATGAAAATGATGGCTCCATACTATTTGGCGCTTTAAATATGTAGATGGAAAGATGGTAATTTATGTATAACTTCGGGCGATGTTAAATTAATAACTAAACAAATTGTATTCAGTAGATATGGTGGAAAACTATTTAAATTGGTAGTATGTAATGAAATTTGAGAAAATATTCTCGATGATGATTCTAGACTAATATAGATGTCGCGTAAATAGGATGAATTTTAAAAGAACTATTTACAATTGGCTGCGTACATATTAGAAATGAAAATTTGTTTAACACCTTCAATATAATGACCTCTCTATATAAAACCATTTTTAAACTAATGTGACAACCATCACTAAAGTACAGATGGTGTATAATAACAGATTAGCCAATGGCGTAGCAACTTTTTCGTCCGATTTAAATGAAAACTGGCAGACTTTAATACCAGTATTTCATTAGAAATGTAATTGTTAATAAAAAATAGACATCAAAGTACACCAGAAACCCATTTTCATGTCCATCATGTGCACAAAAATATGTCAATTATATCAAAACGATAATAATACACTAAAGTTAAGTCGACATTAATGAAAGACAATCCGAAAATCTCAAATTATTTACAAAATTCGAACATTTTTGAATTTTTCGAACAGGCAAACTTTTTAACCGAAATTCAGTGGCCAATTTGTTATTATACACCATCTGTAATCTCAGTCAATCATATTTTCCTAGTTACTCACTCATATTTTCTTATTCCGATAAGGTGAGTGAGTCAAAATGAACCGAATTGTGTTTTTTATTTATACTTTTTAATTTTTCATAAAAACTGTAAACAATTTCTGATTTCCTCGCATCTTTGCGTAACTTTTGCAGATTTTGGAACTCCATAATAAAATTCCGCATCACGATAGTTTTTATTTTTGCTATTAACGTCTGCAACAGCATTTGTAATATTTTGCAGGGTATGTGAAGACGGTGATTTTTTCTTTGTATATGTACGAGGCATAAGTTCTACCGAAAAAAAGTGTCAGTTCGAAATTTCACAGTAATAACTAAGAAATGGGCTATATTTGTTACGTTTACATTTACCCCAATGAAGATTTTACACTGGGGTAAATGTAAACACCATTCATTATAAAATATCATAGTTGTTATGCGGTTATTTACCGTAAAAAAAGTTGTAGGTGGTATTCTAAAAGATATTCAACATATTTTCACATTTTTTTTTGTATTTAATCAAAAACCCTGTCTCATGCAAAAACACTTTTCGAAAATGAAAATGCAGTCATAAACTAAAAGCAGTGACAGAGCATGAAAACGATAAAACGTCATTGCAAATCGATCGGGCCTGACGTAAGTAAAAAACGAACTATCGTTTTGGATTTTAAATTATAGTAAGAAAGCATTCAGGTTTTATTTTGAAGGTGTGTTTACAATTATCACTGTTTACAATTACCCCAATTGGCCCTAAATTTCTCATTTTTGTAACAAAAACATGAAAATTTATACAAATGGCATGCGATTCACAGAAACATTTCTTGACTAAAGCAGAATATCAATTTTCGAAATCATCTCTGATTTTTCAAAAATGATGGGGTCATATGACCATAGTCTCCTTATAGAGAATCTGGGTACAGAAAGGATAATTCTGGTTAGTGCTACAATCATTTATTTATATATTTTATCTCAAATTTGTTTATAGAGCGGTCATTATTTGGTTGCGTACAATAAATTATTGACATATAAACGCATCCATAAATTGTAAGTTTTATATACGACAAACTTCGTTCACATTGAAATGTCAAACGTTTTCCGGCGTTCTTCTTTGTTTATTGAATAATTAATTTGAGTTTGCCAATAAATTTACACAAAAAAAATGTCGTTCAAAGGCAATCCAAAAGTTCAAAAGGTAATGGTTCAACCCATTAACCTTATATTTCGTTATTTACAAAATCGTTCACGCGTTCAAGTGTGGCTGTACGAAAATATTTACCTTCGCATTGAGGGGCACATTGTCGGCTTTGATGAGTACATGAATTTGGTGTTGGATGATGCCGAGGAATATCACACAAAAACGAAAAATCGACGAGTACTTGGCAGAATAATGTTAAAAGGCGATAATATAACACTGATCCAGAATGTTAATCCGCCCGCATCAATATAAATAGTTTAAGACATTTGTTGTATGATAAATGAGGTTATGTGTGCGTAATCTTAAGTTTAAGATTTCTTTTGTAATCATTAAGAACATTGACTAGAATTGAGTCAAAAATTGAAAGAATATTGTAAAATTCATGTGCGTCACAGAATAAAGGTATTTTTTTTCTAATTGCATCTGTTTTCATATTTTTGATACATAAGGATCTGTGGAGCGTAGCTGATTTTCTATATTTTCTTTTTTTCAGAGAAACATTGACATTTACAGCCCAAAATCGATTCCCTACGTCCGTATATCGTCATTGTGCAGATGCTTGAATTGTCTTGTTCCAAAGTTCCTTTCACAAGATTTTTCTTCAATTGTCTCTGGTGCACGAAGTGTGAGCAATTTCGAAAAAGCCTCGACAAACAGGTCAAATTTGTTGAGTGAATTGGTTCGATTCATCTTATCGATTCAAGAGATATTAGAGAAATGCCACATCTATAGTTCTAAGAACACTCCCAAAAAGCCATTCTTACAATCTCAAATGGGGTAGCGTTTTTTTCCTTTGTATTTCTAACAATCCACTCTTCGGCTCATTATTGGCTCAGATCTACTAAATAAGAGTTACTATATGCAAGTCTCTATTGGATCAGCTATAAAATTATCATCGGCCACAATACGAGCACATGTGTCTTGAAATTTTAATTAATTTTGTTTGTTTTGTTGTTTTAGGTGGAAAATGTGCCGTATCCTTTATGGAACGATGCATAACTTACATTGGTGAAAATGCAGCGGAATGCGTCAAAACCAATGCATTTGTCAATCTCACCAAGGACGGTCTCCTAAAACTTATCTCCTCTGATTATGTAAGAGAAGGAAAAGAGAACTCTTTGGACAGGCGGAAAAATTAATAATAAAAAAAAATTGAATTCTTACAGTTCTGTTTGGAAGAAGAAGATGTCTGGAGATGTGTTTTGGCATGGGCAAAACATCAAGCCGGAGTTACGCAACCGACCGTTCATTGGACGGAAGAGGAACGGGTACGAGTTTGTCAACATTTAGCCGGTGTTATGGGTCATGTGCGTTTGCTGTTGATCGGTTCGTGATTGGGAATATTTCAATATAACAAAACAAAAGAAAAATCCTTTAATTACAACTGAGATTCTTGTGTAGATAGTCAAGTATTTGCCGAAGAAGTTGAACCAACCGGTGCTGTGCCAATGGAATTATCTCTGGAACGGTATAGACATGCAGCACTGCAGACCAGTAAAACATCAGTGACACCAAATAATATTCCGTTGCCCGGTGGACCAATATCGGAAAATGACAAACGGCTTCAGCCGCGATTGTTGCTGAATATGTTTCCCGGTTCCTGTATACTGAAGAATGACAAATTACATCTACAGGGAACACTTAACAGCTGGTTTGTTTGATAGTCAAAATTTCCCGAATATTTCTAAATTAAATTAATTTTCGGGAATGTGGTGGTATGTGGCAGGTATGGCACACCAAAACAATTATGGCGACTTGTATTCCGTGCCTCAACCCATGGCTATTCGGCGTCGGCATTTCATCGTCACTGTGACGGTGTTGCGCCGACATTTGTTATAGCTCTGGGTCCACGGGGTAAAATTTGCGGTGGCTTTAGTGACGTGGCATGGGCGAAAACCAGTCGAAAAGGTGGATACATTTATTCGGAACGGGCATTTTTATTCTCACTAAGCACTACCGGCAATGATCCGCCGACAAAGTATGACATCATCAAAAAACTCTATGCAATTTGCTATCATCCCGAGTAAGAATCTCTGCTATAGTACCGGATGTTCCGTTGATTTTTGTTGAATTTTGTCCCTTTTTTTTAGTTGTGGACCAATATTCGGTGCTGGAGCCGATTTGCTCATTTCAAATGGATGCAATACCAACAAAGATTCATATTCCAATTTACCACATTCGTATGATGGACCAAATGCTAGCTGTACGAGCCTGCTCGGTGATTACAATTTTTCTGTATTAGACTATGAAGTGTACACATTGGCGACGCCAAGTCCAACGGGAATGAAAATAAAACATGATCGATATTCTTAAGTATAAAATTTTGTGTCTGTGTGTGGGGAGAAAAAAAGTTGAGTAACAGAAGGAGGAGGATTACCTAACAAAATACTTTTTGTTGTTGTATATTTGTTTGTATAACATATTTGGGGGTGGTGGGGAGAGGTTCTGTTCTCCTGGGTATTTTAATATTTTTTGCTTTTCTTAGTTCGGCGGGTTATGTTCCTGCTTTTTCTTCTTTTTCTTCGCAATGCAGTTCGTGGTCGACTTTGGCGTTCTCCAAACACCGGTTCCATATGTTATGCTCCAGGGCCATCGTTTACCTTAGGATATTCTGCCTTTAAGGTTGCCATTCATTAAACGATTCCATCTTGAACATTCTGGCCAGGGTAGTCATCCAATTTTTACGTTATGTTCCTAGTTCTTCTCGAACAGAGTTTCTTAAGTCCGACTGAAGTTAGAAATGTCCAATCTATTTACTGTTGGCCCTGAACTTTAGGTGATGCTTGAACAAAATATTTAGGAGAACATTTTCTAGGTACTAAGTGTAAGACCTGCCTAAGCTAAGGCAATCCAAAATACTACTCGGAAACTAACCGAAAGAGGTATGAGGCTAGTACAAGAATTAGGAAAAACAGACTTAGGATGCGATTAGACGGAATTCCTGATAGACCACTGAATGAAACTGAATCAACAATGAAATACTCCAATTGTATTTATAAAAAATGCTCCTTTCGTCAAATCCCAACAGTTGCCTAATGTCGAATGAGATTTAGGACTCACAGATGAAATGTGCCACTAAACCATAACATTGCCCAGCATTAAAAAGGTTCCGATGCTTGCAGGTTTGTTCCCTTCCTTTGAGGGCTGATCCTTGTACAGATTTATTTTTATTTTGTGCTCACCGAATATTACACTACTACACTCTACTTATCACTTGATTTCTTCTTTTATTGTCTTTTTAATGCAGCTGCGTATGGTCGAACAAGTTTTTTTTGTTTCTTTTCTTCGCTCGATCCATCCCAACTTCCCAAAACGACCCTATGATTCTCTTAGCCTTTCTCAAACCGGTTGGTTTTATTTATTTCTGAAGGATAGGGACGGTGGCGACAAAATTACAAACGGTGCCAAATAGCAGAATTAATTTAACTTTAACACGTACAGCGCCACGTTCACCTGATTACATCGTCCTGCCCAAATATTTGTTAGCACACTGTGGTACCAAAGAATACCTAGATGGGCATAATTACGCAAGATCAATGTAAATTCCTTCTACCGGTGGTCAGATGGCGCTGAAACCAATTAGGTCTGTGTTTATCGGTAGACATAGGATGCTGTACGTGTTAATTTAAAATGACAATTAACCGTTGTGTGTACACCCAGCTCACTATACTTCTAACGTACACCCGACATACCCTGGTATGTATGGATTTCTTCATACATTTTTCATAGAAGGTATAAAACAATAATAGATTAGATTAGATTTGATTAGATTAGGGAGTGGTTGGTCCAAACAGTCCAAAGCACCGCGTTCTTTGAAGATCTATTGTACTATACCTCTGGTTTACACTCCTTCCATTATGGTATTGATTCTATTTAGGAAATTAATTAATCCACTTTGGCTGATTCTAGATATTGAAGTCTGCTGCGGGCTAGTGCTAACAATAATAAATAATACAAAATAAGACTAAACTACATGTAATGGACGAGAAGGTTGTTACAATACAATCCGGAGCAGTGGTGCCTGTTGAACTTAAGTTAAGTTGATCTAAACTGTCTATTTGGTAATTATTGATTTAATAAGCAAATCAATGTTTCTTTAGTAATATTTACGTCCTCTCGCTCTCATATTTATAGTTGTGCAACTGAGATGGCGCGTAAGTAAAAATTAAAGATTTTTAAACAAATTAGTACATACTAAATATATTAAAGAGAAATAGCAACTATTGCTATCTTGAAAATAGCTATTTGCGCAGACTTCACCCACAGAATAGTGATTGATGTTGTTGAATAGTGATTGAAGATGTCTGTAGCTGTGTTTCGGCGTATTAGCTTTCCAGGTCGAGAAAAGTAGCCAACGCAAGCGGGTTTGTCCAAAAATATGTTCCACCGTCAACTGGATGGGTTGCTTAGTGCATCTATAAAAAGATGCGCCGTGTCATGTGGTCTATCGTTGCATTTCGGGAAAATGTCGTTAAGGTCCAGCCTACTCAGATAGTTGTTAAGTATTTTGCAATATCCTGAACGCAATTGGGCAAGCGTAGTGATTGTGCGATGCATTGTGCGTTAAGATATACAAGTATTGTTTGTGGACCTCTTTTTGTTATATTATAGGAGGTGGTGTTAATGCGGGCATGCTCTGATCCTATAGTAAAGGAATTGGAAAAATCTTGTGCATTTTGAATGAATTGGGAATAATTGAGAATTAGGATAATTTTGGGGTAATAAATGAGTTTAATTACCTATCCTTATTAGTTTCATATACGACACCAATTATTACTACACCTACCTATTCAGTTTATCGCTTCTATAATTTACATCTCTACATAGACGCTTTTAAATGACTACGGATCCATATGGAATTTTTATCCAATTTTTTTTTATGGTTTAGTCGATGACCCAGCGGAGTCGTTTTTTTTTTTTAATTTCATTTCTTCTTTTCATCATATAAAAATTTATCAAACAGTGGCAAGCCACTTGCATACCTAATCAAAATCCATTTCAAGCTATAAACAAATGAACCCAAAAAATACTGTAACCAGTGTATCCATTGCTAATGAGCCCCAACGACGTTGATGGCAATAAATAAAAAGATTAAAACTAGTTTATGACACAACATCCTCCAGTTATTACTATTCAATTTAGATCAAAGGTTCGAAACCGATATTATATGCCTGCCTCTCTATCACTTCTATATATATAGAGACAACGTTGTGTACAATGTCTAGCTAGCCAAATCGATGGAGAGACAAAAAAAAAACTACAACAACAACAACAACAAAAACCAAATCATCCAGCCGGACATTTTTCTTTGATATTTTTTTTTTAGTATTAGAGTTAAACAATATCAACAAAGTGTTAACATAAAATCACAATTTAACATGAATTTATTTCAAAAATATTTAAATTATATCGCACGTTAAATTCAATCAGAAATATGGTGGAAACGATAAAAAATAATTTGTGTTACATTAACAGCTAATATTCGTTTGTATTGTAATGTTATTTTTGTGTCAAATGTTGAATAAGAAAAGAAAAAGAAAAAAAACTTTAATTTAGAGGGTCCCCACATCTATCTATCTATCTATGTATCTATCTACAGCCATGGCCAATGAAATAGATACTACATAATCTGGGCTATTCCCGTAAATTGTTGTTAAATTTAACGTCATGATGTTAAGGCAAGAACACGCACAACAATTTAAGAACCTGTCTTTAGTTAACATTAAATTGGTATTCCGGTAATCGGACTGAATAAGTCTTACTACTTTATAATTGTATTTTATAATTTTACTAACTAATGGTCCTAGCTTCTTCTTCTTATGCATGACTCTACAACCGGTGGCCAGTCTTGGCCGCCTCCAGAAACAACCTATAATGCGATCTATTCCGCGTCAACGTCTCCAAAACCCAGTAACATGAATAGTTCTTAGGTCTAAATCAACTGTATCCAAACATTTCCCATGAGATTGTCCAGCTCGTCTGGGTATCCTGTTAAGAAATTCTTTGGAACGCACCACTCCTACATCCGTTCTGTATGTCCGAGCCATCTTTTTTGTTCTTTTTTTTTTAATGAACCGAACTATGTCCGCCGCACCATACATCTGACTGAGTTCGAAATTCATACGTGTCACGTATTTCCTTCATGAACACCTCTGAAAATAGAGTGCAGGATTCTCCATTCGAAAACTCGAAAAGTCTGCTCGTCTCTTTACCATGCTTTAGTGCTATAAGAACCCACTGGACGCGTATTAATGCACAACTTGCATTTCAACTGTTCTCGACTTAAACAACTTTTGCGCACTATAAATAGACATTCTGAATGAACTGGATGTTAATATTAGTTCGAGGACTGTACGTACGGCAAGCTTAATGAAGGTAATTTGCCAAAGACCACGAAAATTGGTCCAGATGGAACAGAAAAATGGCGAAATTTTCTTTGAAGCGATGAGAGTAAGGTGAATTTAATACGCGGTCCTGATGATAGGTCATTTGTTCGATGCCAGCACAAACACTGAATTTTTACCATGTCCTACTAGGAAGCAATCAAACATAGCGGAGGCAATATAATGGCATACCATACAAGAAAAACAATCAAATATGGCGGTGGCAATATAATGTCATACGAGAAAAACAATCAAACATGGCGGAGGCAATATAATGGCATTCAGAAGAACCAATAAGAATGGTATGGGTCCGTTCATTGCATTGATTAAAAGATGAGCCACCATATTTACGTCGTCGACATTCTTCAAAATGTTATGCTGTAGAAAACATGCCCCTCATTTGGACATATCAGCAAGATAATGATCCAAAACATATCAACCAAAAGCAAAACAATGGTTTTAGGTCGACAAAATATCAGTAATGAGTTGGCCGGCTCAATTTCCGAATTTTAAATCCACTAGAAAACTTGTGAATTATTTATTTAGATCATTTTTATCGAACTGTACCTATTTCATTGACCATTGCTGTCTATATCGCACATAAGTTGTGTTGTTTAACAAAATACTAGGTATATTGAGGAGAAAGAACGGCACTCAATTTTTTTTTTTCGATTGCCGGCATTTTCGATATAGTTGTTCTTCAAGAAAAAAGAAGTCTAATTAATCACTGACTTTTATCGCATTTATTTTCCACATAGATTTCTATTCAATTTTATTGTAGTGTATTTTCTAAAAAAAAAAAAAACAACAAAATTAAACTCCTGATCTCCAGAAAGTCCAAATACTGGTTAGACGGGTTTCGTGATTTTTAATACACTCTTCTAGAGCTATCGATTCTATGTCCATTATTCTAATGATTTTTTTTTTCATCCATTTTGATGGTATATAATCGAACTCTAAAATTGATTCAACGAAAACAACTAAATCATATGGAAGAATTTGTTGTTTTTTTTTTGGAAACAATTCTTTTCATTAGTAATATCGATTTTGGGTATCCAAAATAACATTTTTATAGACATAAATCAGAGACGACAAAAAGGTGTCGTTAATAACGAAATAGAAAGATATCAGGCTACATATCTTTGAATTTTGTTAAAAACAATTTTTTTTTTCTTGAAAATGTTCAAAATCAAATAAAGGTGTTAGCTGGTTACCATAAATTCAACGCCATTTTATATTAATGGAGTTGGTCCTTTTAATATCCCTTCATAGTTTAGTAAAATATCCGCCAGTGGTGATTTTTTCTTTTTTTTGCGATTCTTTTTTATTCTACGGATTTTAATATAAAATAAATAATTTTTGGATGGAATTTTTTCATTCATTTTATTCCAAAATTAATTTAGAAACTTTTTTGCCTTATAGATTTTTTTCAATTTTCCAACAAAATCATGGGAAAATCGTCCATTAATCGTAAAAGTTAAAATCCAGCAGAGAATGAATGATGCGTTTTTTTCTCTTTCTTTTCGATGCAAATTTATGGAAGGAAAGTGACTGCTGGTTTTCTTATTTTCTCTCATTAAGGCAAACGTTTTTATTTTGGGAAAATAATTTTCGAATAATATATAACAAAAAAATGGTATAGAAAAATATTTATTATATTACGTAGAATCATTTTACGAATCGCCACTGTTAATCCATAGCTGGAAAAAATGTGACGATTAGTGATCCAATGATGATCGTCGAAATATTCAAAAGAAAATTGATGGTAGAAAATGTTGCCAAGGATAATTTTGACCATTTTTTTACGATTTAACAATGGAGTTTTTGTCCCTCATACAAAATTAATGACAAATGTAAGAATATGTAATGTCAAATGTCCTACTGTCGCCATAAATGACAGTTGTACTCCAAAGTCCTAAAGATAAAGACAAAAGGTAAAAATGGAAAATGTCTTAGATGTAGACTGGCTCGCTAGCCCGCGATGACTCAAAAAAGCGTTATGCTAGAGACTTCAATATTTGACAGTAGGTTTTTTATGTGCAGAGTCCATGGCTAAATGGACAAAATTGCCACCCCCCTTCGTCTCCCATAGAAATTTTTTTTGTAAAAGACATGAATAAGTAAAGGTTTTTTTTGACCTTCATTTTTGATCTCCCTCGTACAAAATTTATTATCCATATTTTCGTACAATTTTAATTGTGTGGAAGTTTCGTTTTTAGTAGGCAACCTTTTTTTTGGAAGGGTAGGAAAACCTACGAAACTTACATTTTTGCATTCCGTTCGTCATTACTATAAAATAAAATTTAATTTTGATTATGTTTTTGCTAATCTTTTTTTAGACTATCTTTTTGGGTATTATAATCCGCAGTCATGTATTTTTGTATTTTTGATATTTTCATTTATTCCTAATGCATAAGATAAGCAAAAATTTTTCTCCCGGTTTTAGTGGAGTTTAAGCTGAAGTGATTGTTAGGTAAACTTTTTTCTCTCAAGTAGTTACTTCGAATATCTATAAAAAAAAAATATTTTGCCAACCGTCCATCGATATAATGGCGATTTTTTAAAAATCGGGCTATTAGAGTTTAGCATCTAGACTATCTGCAAATTAAAGCTGAGGAATGTACAAATCTAACAATTAATGGATGTTGTAGTTTAACTCGACATATTTATTATAAATTTTCCAAATTGAAACTTTAATTTTCTCTCGAAATTTTAACCATTTTTCCAATGTTCCATAGTAATTAAATATCTATGTGGAAAATCGTTGGAAATAATTGGAAATGTCCACAAATTGATTTATAGAAGTAATAGGTATTTATAAAATTTTGACAATTTGGAATTTTCGTCAGGTGAGCAGGAAAATGATATCACTTCTGGCATCCTAGTAAATATGTTCGTTTGGATCTTTGCCAATAGACATAATTTTTCGATCATTTTTCTGGTTTCTAGGGCTAGGGGACAAACCAATTTTTGCGAAAAAATTTAAAAAAATCGTAAAAAATACATGAATATATTCCTGACAACCAGGGTTGTTAAAGTAGCACTTTTTTCAAATTTGTTACATTTGGTACATTTGCTACATTTGTTACCAAATGGTAACAAACTGATAATAAATGGAACAAATGTAATAATTGTAGCAAACGAATACAATTCCATCCAATTCAGTTTGACATATACATAAAATAGCCCTTGTGATGGGGCATATTCAGTATTGTTCGGAAATATTTCAAAATGGTCAACTATTGCGTTGAAAAATAGATACAATTTTTGGTAACAAATATATGTAGCAAATGTAACTTGATTTTCGTCGGGTAACATTTACGTTTATTATCAGTAACAAATTAGGTTTTTTATTGGCCATTTGTTACTTTAACAACCCTGCTGACAACCAGATGAGCGAAAATCGCAAAAATCGACCAGCATCTGCCGGACATACCAAAGCAGTTTAGGTGCAGCCGTAATTGGCTTGAAGAAAAACCGTTTTCATGCATTCGAAGAGGTTTAGACAACGCTTGTTTTTTTCGGATTAAAAACAGTATATTTAACAAACAAAGTTAAAAAAAGAAGTAAATCGAGCAGTATTTTTCTCAGTATATTCAATGAAAATTAATAAAAAAAACCAAATTACCAACCGGGCGATTCATTTCCATCATCGTCTGGCCTTTTTCATTTCAGTTTTGTATATGTCTTTTGAAGCAATTAATTTATTTAAAAATTGTGTGTACATAGGGGAGGCTGTGGTACAGTGTTCACCGAATTTTGATATAAACCATTCATTTACTCGAAATGTAGTCAAAATGTAGAAAAAATGAATATGATAACAATTATAGAGAATACCTAAAATGAAGATTTCTTTCAAAGACCAAAAAGTTGTACGACCTAGCGTTATGGCGCTGCAATCAATTTTATTGAATTTCTAGGGTTTTTAATCATTTACTCGAAAAGTATTTAGATTACGGAAAAAATGAATATGATAGAAATGATAGAGAATAAAAAAATGAAGATTTCATTCATAGACTAAAAAGTTCCACGAAATACCGTTATGGCGCTGTAATCTTTTTTATGTCATTTCTAGGGTTTTTAATCATTTGTATTCAATTTACCCAATTATATTTATTACAGACAAAATAGACACGTACAAAGTTGTAAATAATTAACAAGTACGCATACGGGTATATTATAATCGGCGTAGCCAATTTTTCCTTCTTTACTGATTTATTCTATAGAACATTTATGTGAAGATTAATTTAATTTTAATCAGAATCTACATCAAACATCAATTTTTTCAGTACCAACTTTTGAAGTTGTTTTTAGTGCTCAGAGAATGGCAGTTGATCCTCATAAACAAAGTATTTACTCCATTATTGCTGCCATTCCTTTATAATCACAATTGTTAGTGTCTAAATGAATGAATATTTCAACACATAGCTTCGAAAACGTTTGATTTTGGCATCCGAGTAATAATTCTGAATTAATGTTTTATTTGATGGTAACACAGGAGTGTTTTTTCTACAGGGTTTTCGTTGAAAATATAGGGGTATCCTGCGAAAAACAGGATATATTGCATGGTTAGCCAATAGCCATACTACGTGCGAAGATTATTAAATTAATATCTTTTTTAATTCATTAAGAAGGCTCTGCTATTTACATATGAAGAAAGTTATTGATTCTATTTAAATAATTCAAAATTTTGATTTTTGCGGTCATTTGGGTGATAGGGGGGTGTTATGGGTGACAATAATGCACGTGAGGTTAAGTGTGCATGTACAGTAAATATATAGAAATATTAATATTAATGCAACCGCAAAATAAGTTTCGTCCTTGAACATTTCTACCAATCAGATAGGTACAAATGTACTTGTCCAGTCCATCTAAAAACAGTTAAATGCATGTGGATATCCTTACTTTAGGTCAGTCTGTTCAAGTAATTCAAACGGTCGAATATCTTTTTGAGTTATGGTGGAGCTTTCAGTGTTGTTTCCCTATCAATTACGTGTATTGGCGATGTATGGATTTTTACCATACAAAAATTACAAATATTCGAATACTGCTTGGGTATTTTGAATTTAATTTGTTTTTATACAGAATTTAACTTAAATTGAATCTTAGAAATATTTCTGGTTAGTGATATCCTTGACTAATGTGCTTGCGATTGTGGCTGTAGTGAAAAAACCAAATAATTTGACAACATGGATGAATACGGCACTAATTATAGTGCAAACAGTAATCCTTATGTGTAAAATATATGGAATAAGGAAATTTAGAAAACAATTAATGGATTTAATTGACATCACCGATGGTATTGATTCAATTCTGTAATGTAAATAAATTGAAATGGCCCATATCTTAGGTAAAATGTTTAAATACTACGAGGAAAAGCACGAGACAATTTCAGCTAAAGAATTTAAATATTTAAAAGCCGAAATGAATGGCATCTGGTGGTTGTATGCTTTTATTGTATGTTTAGTCTTTATAATATCACTAATTACTCAGAAAATTTTGCCACTTGGATGCTGGTATCCTTTTGATACTTCAGCGACAGAGGGGTTTACCTTAAGCATTAATATTTATTTACGTTTTGATATTAAAGATATTCCTTTAGGTTTCTCTTGGCGTACATTCATCAACTAATTTTTTTTATAATGTTTGCCCCAGTTGTTGTATTTTTGGATGTAATAGCCATGGGAGTTGTAAAAATATGTTCAATTGAAATAGAAATGTTGGCTGATGAGTTAACAGAAATTTTTCCAGGTAAGTTTGATTTAATTTTTAAAGCGATGTAGATACTATGTAGTAATAGGCTAAGCGCAATAAGGACAGCTTTTCATTTGAATTGAAAATAATCTCCAAATTTAATTAAAATTACACTGTTTTGTTGACAGATGCAGATGGACCTATCTGCAAAACGGTGTTACATAGAATTAAATGTGCAGTTCG
>JANSTT010023880.1:0-39015 GCA_026745375.1 Platyura marginata | reverse complement strand
TATATATAGATACATACATAGTATATGGTTTAAGTCGAGTTATTTGCAACCACAAATGCAAATTATTGCAGCATTTACATGTCCATCAAATTAACAGACAATTATCGTATGCAATCAATTTAATTAACAATTACATTTATAAACTATATATGCAAGCTCTGTATGTTAACGTTTATATTATTGGAATAGATAAACTGTAGTGCATTATTCTAATCACATATTATTGCATACTGAACTTGTATTAAATATTGTTCGGACAAATTATGATGATGGAGTCTGTGTCAATATTGTTGAAATTTAAATTTTGATTAAAATTGTATTAAAATGTATGAATGTGAAATGTGACAATAATTCATCAATTCAATAAATTCAAGTAATTTTCAAAATTAATGAAATTCAGAAAGATTGTTGCTTAATTGATTTATAGTTAGTTTTGTGCAGCATCTTCACTCTTTTTCTCAAATACAATGATAAACTACGAAAAAAACTATGGTCAATTCAACTAGATACGAAATAAACGATTGTACCGCATTAACGGTTAGGTTTAGAACTATTTTGATCTTTTGAGAAATGGTAATTTTCTTATTATTTATGATTTGTCTTTTTTCATTTTTTTCACTACAACCAATAAATATTGAATAAATCGAAAATATATAAGTGAAATGCATACAAATGATTTAAAATTGATTGTAGCGCAATAACGATAGGAAGTAGGAGTTTTTTGGTCTACTAATAATATTTTCATTTTTGTATTCTCTATCTATCTATATTCCGAGTAGATTTCGAGTAAATTTAATTTATATAAAATGTACGTACCTACGAATAGTAATTTTTGATCACCACTATCCCCTATATTTTTTGCATTCTTCCCAAATTTAGTATTTTTTTTTTTTTAAACTTTCTTTTGAATAATTTTTTTACTACTTTTGTCTGTATTTTAGTATTTTTAACTATTCACAATGAATTAAAAACATACAATTGGATCCCTTTCTTCACACTGTATGTATCTACAAACATATGTACAATTGTACATATATATGCAAAATGTGGTTTTTTTTTAATAATGAGAGGTAAAGTGAGGTGACCGGGGGTAAAAAAAAGTGACGATGCAAGGAAAAAAAAAGAAAAACATGTAGATGGAAAAAAATGAAAGAAGAAATTATTAGGCATGTACCTACATTATGCAATATAGAACAGTAATTAAGGATGTTTGTCTGCTTTTCAAATTGTTGACTTCTCCGCTCCACTTCCTTTTTTTTTTTTTTGTAGGAAGTACGTACTCGTATATGCGTTAATAAGAAAAATTAACTTCAGACTCCATTAATACCTACATAAATTAAAAAAAAAAAATTCAACTCAAGCCACATCATTAGCGAAAGCATCAGTGAATTCTTAGCAACCTTCCTTTATGATCAGAAAATTTAAAAAAAGAAAAGAAAAGAAAAATTAAATTAAAACATGTTATTGAACCTATGTATAGCCCTATATGTATATTTTAATGAAAAGATTAAAAGCAAAGTACGGTTTCCATCATTCTTTATATTGTATAGGTACAGAGAGGATACTGTCCAATTTTCTTATTTGATTCTGTTTAAGTTACCCCTCAATACATTCTTTTAATATTTTTTTCGAAACATAAAAGAAACAATTTTTTAAAAATCAAATTAAATCTAATTAATTTATTTTTGAATATTACATTTATTATAATGTGGGAGTGGGTATATAATGATGCACACACAAATCTTCAAGGAATAAAAAAAAAAAAAAAAAAAAAAAAATTAAAGGATTTTTTAAAAGCCACAAATTTGATTAAAATTTCAAAAAAGTCGCGCCATGTCATGTCAGCCAAGCTTAGACGTCTAAGAGTTCTCAGACTAATTAAAAAGCAATATCATCATTCAAAATTAAGAGCCACTAGAAGGGGATATTATGCATGGTGTACACGATAGTAAAATATTTATATACAACAGTAATGAGATTATACTGTATATACATTATACATACATACATACTTATAAATACATTTATGTATATATACACACAGAGACAATACATTATTTGCTTATATTACATTGTAAATATCCATACAATGATACTCCACCATTGTATATCTACATCTACATATAGACAACAAGGCTATGGGGCTATGAGAAAATATGCTTCGTTGAGAAAATTGTTTTTCCTTCATTTGTTCGCTGGTTGCTTGCTTGCCAGCTTTCCTGATGGCTGTTTGTTTGTGTGAATGGAAAATACTTCTTAGCGCGGCATTATTTTACCGGTGCGCTTATACTACTATATAATCAGAGTCATAGTACATACATACATACATACGTTGGTTGTCTTATGGAAATATGTACATAGGCATAATACACAATGGACGACGAGAAAATGAGATGAGAGAATAATTTTACGATCAGCAGGGAGGAAAATTCGTATAACAGCATCAACAACAACAACAACAACAATATAAACAGAAGTGGCATTGACTTTTATTATACATACATACATACACATGTGCATATTTATATATATATAAATATGTATGTAGGTAAAAATATCGGAAAACAAAATGGTTTAATCTTCTGTAAAGTAATTTTTGGATTAATTAAAATTATTTTCATTATTAATAATATGTATATTGTATACCTACTATATAATAATTAATGAGTTTTCTTTTGTGTATTTATACATAAATATTTGGAAAATAGGAAAATTTCGTATTTCCAAATTTAATATGTAACGAAAACCCAAAATATTGATGTTTTCTACCTAATTACCTACATATACCTAAGCCTTCTCCTAAACATATACAATGTGATGTTATGTGGAAAATTAATTAATTTCAATAATGGGCCTCATTGCCTCATATATTTATTAGTAGAACTAATTTGGGAGTATGTGAAATTTCTTTGGTTATATAATTACGAGTACTAAACAATAATAACCTTTTCCCAATGTCGATGATTTCGGTGGTTTGAGTACTTATAAACTTATGACTGGGTGACTGGCAGACATTGGTGTTCTTCCATATAAATTCGAGATGGTCTTTTTGTTACATTTTATCGTTAAGTGAAAAATTCGATATGGAATTACCTCTATAGTCTATACACTAATATCGATCTTCTTTTTGTGCGTGTTTATTTTTGTTGAATAAATATTTACGGTTTTTAATATAAGATCAGGAAGGCGGATTTTGGTTGATATTTTTATTTCATTTATTTAATTTTTTTTTTTTTTCATTTTCTGATTTTTTTTATTTTTTTTGTATACCTTTGCTTCGTGCAGAGTACCGCCTTTTTTCTTCTTACTTCGCTTAGTTCATGCAAAAAGTTAATGTTCTTTTGTGGTCGATTGAATTTAATCAAAATTATGCTACGTTTATTTCATCGAATCAAAAAAAACTGAATAATTCATAAGGAAAAATTATTTACATTAATAATGAAAACTATCGACGTGTTATTTTGTGTTTATTATGGGCAAACGGCATAATTAATTTATTACCATAGGTATTAAATGATAAAAAGTTTGTTAGAGAATTAAAAATACAAAAAATACTTTTGACCAGCAATTTTCATTACATAAGGATAAGACAAAATGTAAAGGAAAAACTTGATTTAATTGAGAATTTAATTTATAGAAATATAATTTCGATTTTCACTTGCGTTTTCTTTGTATGATATTATTTCCCGTTATTTGTTTACATCGAATTTTAATATTTTCTTCAATTCCTTTCCTTTATTTGAAATTCCTTTGCAATTTTCTACTCACTTCATATTTGATTTTCTCTTTTTCAAACTTCTACATATAGTCAAAATGAATATTTATTTCTTTCCTGCAATTTATTCAATTTAATTTACTATTTTTCGATTTGATTTTGACTTTTTCCTGGTTTCATACATTTTTTTCAAAATTGGCACTTTTGAATTTGAACTTCAGATTTTTTAAAACAATATAAAATAAATAGATAAGTACTTACGTTATGCAAAAATGGACGCGGAAAACATGAATGAAACCACATGCTTTTATGCGCATGAAACTTAAAATGGTTATATAATTGGTGTATAGGCCGAGAATGATATTTTTTTCGTCCGAAATTCAATATTGATTCGTGTGCAATATTGATTTTGTGTCTAAAAAAAAAATTATTGGCATTGGCAAGAAATATTTTATCGTCATTTTATTTAAGCCATGGCATTTTTGAAAAAATATCTAATAACACTGGAGTAAAAATATTGATGATAACAAAATTAAAAAATCCAAAAATGGTAAAAATTATTTCTTTTTCTATATATATATATATAGCACTGCACATTTTTAATTAAATATTTCTCCGTAATAACTTTTTTTTAAACAAATTTCACTCAAAATGATAATACTACGCGGTAAAGTAAAGTATAAAAATCATACATAAAAAAACTATCCGCACCAAGTAATATTTTCATTTTTAATATTTAATAGAGTAAAACAAATCCAATCCAATTAAGGCGAAAAAACTTTTAAGGACAAAAAAGTTTTTCGTTCGATCTCATTTCGATGCATTTACTTTATAGTCTCAGACATAATCCAATAAATAGCATCCGCTTCCCATCTCCCAACAGTGACATTATCCGCGCATATTACAACGTCTCTAATGTTCGTACATATTATATTTATGTTTGAAGGAAATTTTCATGGAAAATGTATGTATATAAGTATATAAGTAGTCACGTTTGATTAAAACTTTTCCCAACAATTTGATATAAAATCGGTTCATAATTGAAGTTATTATGTAGACGAAAACAAACAATAAACAAAATTGTGGAGTTATTGTTATATATAGGGTATATGATACGTTTAGATATATAGATATATATGCATTATATAAGATGAACAAAATAGTCATGACATGACAAATATCGTCTACATAACATATACATATTTACACGTGTATTATATACTATCTATGTATATTTACAATGTCTATATATAATGCAGAGAAAAAAATGAGATTAAATATATTCGACCAAAAGTCATAAGCGTTTTTACCTACTTTTAATATACTTTTATTGTATTCTAACATTTTTATATAAATTATGCATGTCTAACAACTTTTCACGATCCCGTTTTGTTATTGTTATATAAAAGAGGGACCATAATTGTGTTCAAAATGAATATTACTATACATAAATATATGACTGGGGTATGATTTTCTACATAATATACCACAGGCATAACTGATTGACTTACTCATTGGGATATGTATTGGCCTTAAATATGTAAATAGAAATGAAAAAAAAAAAAAAACGCAATTTGACTTGGCATTATGTTATGGTAAATAGGGAACAACGACGGGGCTATATACATATTATATGGTGAAAACATGTGTTCTACTTTGAATATCCAGGATTTCAATTCACATTTATATAATATAAATTGTATGTTCATATACAAAGGAAAATCCATTTAACGCTTCATAAATTAAAAATTCCTTCGATTTAATTGAATTTTGTTTTTGTTATAAATAAAGAAGTTAGGTATTTTTATATTTTTCCATATTAAGATTTATTCACTCGAAAAATTAATGAATACAAAATGGTAGTAGTTATAGTATGTTATGTACCTAAAATAAAAAAGAAAAACTTAACTTAACTTTTTTATGGCTAAAGCTCTTAAGTCTTTATAAACATTAATTAATTTGGCTTATTTTATTTAAACATTATCTATATACATATATTTAATTGCATACGATCGGGGGAAATTTAGCAGGCAGATGGATACATTTTATTTTTACTAATTTAGAAAATTTTCCATGTCGTCTTAAGTTCAATGCAAAAAAGGAATTTAAATTTGATCCAAAATTAAATGATTAGCAGCCTACAATTATGGTTTTTTTTTTCTTTTCTATTTATTTTGATATTAATTTTTTTTTTTAATTTTTCTATTTATTTTTATTTTTATTATCTTTTTCTTATTCTTTTTTTTGTTTTATTTTATTATTAAGAAAGAAACGATTGTTACGACCAAAAATTGAATTAGTATTTTGTTATTAATTAGCACAACTAAATAATGTGCATGTCTACCATTGAATTTATTCATAAATTCAAAATTATAAAACCTTTTGAAATCAAAACAAAACCATATTGACAAAAACTGTTAATAAATTTAACATTTAAATAACCATAAAAACCCTTAAAAGATTATACTTCATCCATTATAACATCATCAACATTATGTAACATAAATATAAGTACATATATCCTTGCGAAAATATCCGTAAATATTAAGTTGGATAAGGATTAAAGGTACTAGAAGGCTCTTATCTTTATTTTTCTCTATATAGAGATGATACATGCATAAACACATTATATTAGAAGAGGAGTTGAATCATCGAGTAGTTGAATATGGTTTGCTACTGTTGATGGTGTTGATGTACTAATGTTAAAAGATAAACAGCATCAGGAATAAATCTAATACACACGAGTCATAGATAGATTTACTTTCCAAAATTTGGCAATAAAATGTAAAATATGGCTTTTCGAAATTGTAAGCAAAACATTTAAGGTAATACACCCCCCGAAGAATTATGGGTAATTAGAGAAATCTGGAACATAGAGCAATTTTGTGTACGTGTTCTAAATGGTGTACAGTTAGGTACTACTATCAAATTAATAACAAATATTGGCATGAGAACTAAACCTATACAGAGATTTAAAGCATATTGTGTTACATTAGAAATAATGATCAATAGATTTTGTTGTCAAACGTATTTCTTGATTAAATTAAATTTCTCTTAAACAATTTATTACGTTACATTACAAAAGAATAGACACATACGCGTAAGAATTGATCAATATGCAATTATTATCAATTAAATAATAGAAACCTAACACCTAAATAGGCGAGAAAAACTAACAGATTTTTGAATGCCGTCGTAAAACGACTAAAAAAAATAATTTCGAAATCCTATATTATAATTGTACCGTACAGTAACGTATTCTGCTAACATTCAATGGACTGAGTTCTCCCAAAAACTTTATCAACTAATATGCTCAGGAATAAGCTACAGACATTGATTTGAATCCATTTTTAAAATATGTATACACAAAATTAAATAAAAATACCACATAAAAAGGATATTTAAGAATATTTAAGTGGTTCTGTCTTTAAAAAATTAATTCGTACCATAATGCTGAAATGGTTAAAAATCGTTCTTTTTCTTACATTTTGCTTTAGAATAAATTCTTGAAGATAAAAAGGAATTTTGACAGCTGAACAAAAAAAACTTATTCCTTTAATATAAAATAAACTATCACTTCATGTTTTGGTGCCTAATAAATAATTTTAAGTAACTTTCTACCCAACTTCATGTTCAAGATTTAAGTCTACCCTAACGAATTTAAATTAATTTTTTTTTATTATTTTATTTGACATGTGACCGAGATTTATATATTTAACATATGTAGTGTATTTCTATTAGCCTATTACATATGTTTTGTTGATTATTTTATTTGATATGACATATGATATGAGTACCATAACGCCAATCTATTGTAATTTGTAACGTACCAATAATTTGATCATCCGATACCGATATTTAACTAGGACAAAAACCTAATGTTACCTCAACGATTATAATACAAAATTTTTGAACATATGCTGTTAAACATGATGTACATTAGGTACATGAATTTGTTAAAAAAAAAATAATAATAAAAAGCTCCACGAACAAAAGTTATTAATTATAAAACATTTTGTAAATGAAGTTAAAAAAAAAACCTCATTTCATGTATAATATTTTTATGAATATTTTTTTCAAGTGTATATTATAGGTACCTCTACTTTAAAAACTATAACAACAAATACTTTTATAAATTACCCATCTTTGTTGGCACCCAGCATGTTCTATAACCATATGAATTCTAAGCTCATTAGAAAAACTTGACCATGAAAATAAAAAGAATCTTATAAAAGTACAAATTTGTATTTGATATAATGGAGAGAAAAAAAGTTTGTTCATTTTACATCATAACGAAAAAAAAAAAAAAAAAAAAAAAAAATCGAAAGAACAAACTATTCATTGTCTGTTAAAAATCTAATTAAACCGTGACAATTTTTTTCACTTTACGTTCGATGAAAAATAGAGAGAAAAAAAAACCTCCAACAACAAAACAAAAATAAATCGATCTCGTTTGAAACATCATCTCCCATGGAGTGCATGTATTACACACCAGAAAATTAAAAGGCAAAAAAAAATCTCTTTAATTTAAATATATATAGTTTTTTGTTTTTTTTTTTTTTTTTAATATCGAAAAATATTCAATACAAAGTTAAATTTTCAATTAGAATTACACACCTTATCTTGTAGTTTATTTAATTTCATCCGAAATAACAATTTTATTTAATTGAAAAAAAAAAAATAAATAAATTAATAATAACATTGAAATAACGTTCCGAACGAACATATGGTGTGCTGTAATGAATGTGCTAAATGACACCGCATCGTTATTGCACCCGTAACACCCAAGCTTTTTATTTTCATTTCGAAAATGAATATTATTTCAAATAATATTTTCAAAAAGAATTATCCGAAATTAGTTTTTTTTTTTTTTTTTTGTTATTTGAACAAACGGAAGTCTATTATTTTTCAGTTAAGTCTCGTTAATTCATTTTCTCGCCTTTAAAATTAATGTTTGTTTAAGTGTGCTGAAGCTGTTGAAATTAACTAAAACAAAACAGTAATTAATAACTCTGTGAATGAAGGCAGCTGATTTTTTTAAAACACATCACATTACATAATATATATTTTTTAAATAGAATTTTATTATTGTTAAGTAATTGAAGGTATTTTGGGAGAGTGAATTACATATTTTATTTACATTTCATTAAATGCACCCCAAATAGGGGAAAAAAATATTCATATACATACAAAAAATCACTCATATTAAAAGTACAAGTACATGGGCACGATCGATTTACTTCCAATTAATTGTATTTTCTTTAAAATACATATTTTATTTATATCTAACTAATGTTATGGAACGAATTTAAATTTTCAGTAACGTTTTGTGGAATAATGTAACGATTTGAAATGTTTTTTTTTTTATTTTGTTCAAACAATTTTTAATAATATTTAAATATCCTGATGGATTACCATCAGGTGATAGACTTTCTGGTGATAGAATTTCTCGAACTTCCTTAGACTTTATCGAAAGGAACGAAAGGGATTATATAAAAAAAAATTTTAACGATCGACGGTCTACCAAATAATTTTTTTCGGATAGATATTCTATGCAACTAACTGAAAAAAAATTAGTTCCCCGAATAATGGTCCCGTAATTTAGGAGATATGAATTTTTTAAGGAGTTTTTATTGAAAATCAATGAGAAAATTGGGAAAACCTATACAATTTTTTTTTTTTCAAAAATACCATAAATTTGATCTTGAAAATGAATAATCTTAACGTTCTTTATTGATTTGTTTACATTTCAAATGATTTGTATAGAATTTCACATTTACTCTGAACGCTTAATCTTTCCTTGTTCGTTTTAATTGTTCGATTATAACTAATTTTTCCATAGCCTATTTTCGTCTATATCCTCATAATAATCCTGATACCATAACGAGTGTACACTGTACATTATATCGTTTTCCTATAGAGAAAAATGTAATTCCTCTGCATAAGACTCTTAGATTGTATCATTAAAATAAAGATACTGAAGAGCTGAATGCCAATACTATACATTAAGGATCATATATTTCAAAATATATCAAATTTCAAAAGAAAACTGTAGTGAGTGTTAAATTCATATTCAGTTTTTCTTGTAATTAAAACCACATCAGTTAGTATAAAGTTAAAGTCTGAAAATTTCCTATTTTTATAGAAAATAATATTGCGTAATATCATAGAGTAGATTTACTTTGTGGTAATATAGAAGTAGTTACTGCCAGACCATTATTCATATTTCATATATACTGGACTAAGGCCCAGGTACAAACCTACCAGCATTTAAAATAAATCTAAACGATTTTCTGTCCAAAACATATACACAAATGTAACAAAAAGCGTTTAACATGTGAAAATATTGGCCATTCTCATGAGAACAATACCATCATTTTCAAAGAATATATTTTTGAATTTAATCAGCGAAAATAAGAAAGAAAAAAAAAAAAAAAAAGAACAGGAAAAACGAAAAGTTAAACCAATGTGTAATCGGCTTCCCCATTGTGAACAGAAAACTAGTTCAAAGGAAAAGAATGACAAGGACGTCATACAAACGCTCATACAACTTTAAAAAGAAAATCAAAATCTAAGTCCCTTTTTTGTCACATAGCATTGTTCCAAAGTATGTAGGTAGAAATTTAATGAATAAATCTCATTTAACACAATTTTCAACAAAATTGTTGGGTACATTTAAGGTGTTTTTTTTCCTTCCATTTTTCTACAATTTCCATCATAATTATCATCCACATTATTATTATTATTATTATTATTATTATATATACACCACCACCACATGCAATACAACAATATTATACCACATTTCATCAACCATAGAGAGACTGCTCCCAATTCAGTTAATCAATTTTCTGAGGTATCAAGTCATAAATTAATTAATTTCAACACAATTAGACATTTATATGGCTTTATCATATCATAATATATTACAATAGTAGGTAAACGTACAAAATTTCGTAGCCCCAGAGAGATTTTGTATGTATATATATACTATATTCTATATATGTATATACATAGAAAATGCTATGTAAATTTGTTAATCTCAGTACAGTCACATTGCGTCTGTGTAAGAAAACCTAATAATTTCGCGATTAAAATCGAAAATCATATATTTAGTTGGCAGATCCATCTGTTTCCTGCATATGAACATTTGTGCTGTAAACATTTCATTGGAACGTGGAACTGAGGATGACATAAAACGGTAGCCTCGTTGCGAACGTAAAAATAACATAAGCTACTCATTACTTAGTTAGAGTAACTATAGAGTAATTTAACAGTTGCGCATCCATAAAATTTTGTTCGGTGTTAGGAACATTTAAAAATATCGATAAATATACATTTTACGTATTCACTTTCCTTACCCAAAAGTGTTCTGATTTTATTTGAAAACGTTAGGGAACTTACTCCTTAACTACTCAATAAAATTGCTACTACCGACCGGTATTATGATTATAGATTATACGAGTATTATGTAAGATGACCGTGCGATTACTAGACGCCATGTATTTTTAAACGCTTCCAACTATTATATTTTCTAATACTGTCTTAATCTTTTGTACTACAACTTTAATATGAGAAAATAATTTCTATTAAAACTAACCCAATGTTAAAAAAAACGCTGCAACCGCATTTAGCGCCACGAGTAAATCGTATAAGTTATATGGTCAATGTATGAATACGCAATTTATCCATAAAGACCGAGAGTTTGAATAATTTATGTAAATTGAGTATAATTTATGGTATTGAATTATGGATATATACTCAGTTTATGTTTTATAATTATTTTTAATTCGAAATTGATGGAGAATAAATTAAATTAATTTTTTTTACATAATATCCATTCGGCATACGTATTGGCGTCGAAAATTTATAGATATATTTATTTTGTTAGATTAAAACGGCATTTCAACCATATAATTATTTATTTCTTCTTCTTATTTTTTTTTTTTATTATTTTTAGAATTATACATATTTGTATATATACTATGTAGGCATGTACCTACCATAAGGTATATATATTTTGTTTTGTTTAATGGCAAAATATTTTTTCTATAAATCATTCCTACGAAGATGAAAAAAATGAATAAACTCCAAAATATAAATTTCATTCAACTTTTAGACAGGTTTCGAGTTCACAATAATGTAAAAATTTAATCACAAACAATTTGATTATATTCATATTATAAGTAGATATACAAAAATGCCTATATTTAGGTATTTAATTGTAGGTGTTCGGAGAGAGGTGCTCTAGCAATTTTAATTTTAGTTGATATTTTATATATAAAAATGTTTTCCGTTATGCATTTTTCTGTTCTGACACTTAGTATAATTTAAATGATTTAAAATTCAATAAAAGTATTGTAATTGTTTAGAAAGGACCACACACTATTAATAAAAAAAAATATATATGCACAGAACATGTATTGTATATCAATACTCTTTGTATATGTATGTATGCAAATAATGTGAATTTGTGTTTTTTTTTGTTGATATTTTATTATTCTACTGGATTGAAAAGATTCAATGGAAAAATGTGATAATTATGTAGGCAACTATGATAACTATGGTAAATATATAAGTCACTACATGACGTCACGAGATGCATAAAAACATAAATGTACAGTCTTCCTACCTTACCTGTTTTCGTCAATTTTGTATACATATTGTGACCAGGGTTACAAGATTTGCCGATTTCGTCGGTATTTATCCCGCGATATTTAAACGTGTTTCTCTCAACTCCCAACAAATTTTGCCTATATTTATTTAAAAATTATCAACATTACAAAATCAAATCTCTGATCATCGAAATTTTATTCGAAAAAATAAAATAAAATAAATAATTTTAAAGGACAAAATAAAAAAAAAAATAGTTGGACATCTGACGGTAAATTTCTTTGTCTCATTCAAACGCATCCTTTATTTGATGAAGAATGCTTAAACAAAAGAAATGAATATGAATGAATTATTTATAAAAGAATTTTTCCGCTGACTTCAGAACAATGTTTTTTTTTTGTTGTGGGTCGGCAAAACCTATTATCTCCTAGATTATAATCAATCGATCAAATTTTCCATAATTTAAGTTTTTTTTTTATTATTTATTTTCGTAAATACCTACCTAGTGTTCATTTTTTTTCTGCTGTATCCAATATGGAAACTCTTAGATAAAATGGGTTACAACATGGATTATTTTATTATAAACAAGACAAACAATATTTTTCCGCAAATATTTTCATACAATCCCAAAAAGGTTGCTTGTTTCACACGAAATATGTTTTACCCCTATAGTAAATTTTATTTTATTCCGATTATTGAAATATGTCTATTTGCTAACCCTGATAGGTACCCACATGACATACATACATATGTAATGGACTTGTATATATATTTTTTTTTGTTTTAAATAAATTAAATAAAAAAAATCTCTTTGTGGCAAACGTACTGGCCATTTTTCTGTGTATCAACTTAATTAATTTCACACAAAAATATCTACATACATATCTACGTTAAAAAAGATTAAAAAAAAAACGTGCATCAGGCAATTTAAATTTTTATTTTCAATATTTAAAATTAATTATTCAAAAGAATAATTTTTAACAAAATTAATTACTTTCCGAGAATGTTTTTGTTTTATTATACACATTTTTATTTTATCAAGAATCAAATAAAAAAAAAAAATAATTACACGGAAAATTTATAAACTGCCGATACCCGCCAAATAAATGAAAAATTTCGTTTTGTGACATTATTTTATAAATTCAATTAACGTTAATGGTAAAAGTTTTTTTTTTTTTTTATAACTTTGTGAAAATATTTTTTCGAAACGGCAATCAAATTTATACCTACATATAGAATAGAGGGAGGTATAAATCAGGTATTTAATTCTTATGTTTGAGAATTTATATTCTAATATCACGTTTGACATATCAATTTTCGTGATTTGCTTACATTTAATTGATCTACCTCATCATTTGATAGAAAACAATAGAAATAAACTTTTTTTTCAAAAAAAAAAAGAAAATTTGTTTATTGATTCCATTAAAAACCATATATAAAATCATCCAATAGAATTGAAAATTGTAATTAAGTTTTACGGTTATTAATAATAATAATTTTATTCATATTCAATAATTAGAAACAATAGTGTAGGTAATTTATTTAACACAAAAAGTCATTTTTAGAAATCTCATTTTTTTTTTGTGTAAAACATTTTATTTTTATTCCAAAACCGATACTAGAATTGAAGCTGTAAGGGTGATAAACGAAAACGTTCGCGAAAGTAAAAATCTGTATCTTTTTCTTTTTTTAATAATCGATTTTAATCATTTTGACCTGTGAATTTCAAGTTTTACATATTTTAAGTTAAAAATGGATAAAATTAGGGTGGAGTAAAGTGGCTTTTTTTACAAATTTTTAATTTCGGACAATTTTCACTGATTACCCTATATTTGTACAATAAAAAAAATGGAGTGGGTCTATTCATTGAGTATCGCTGAAATTTTATTTCTTTTTAACTCTTTTATTCATTAAAAATTGATTTTGTTACACAAAAAAAATGAACACACCACTATTGATTAGAAAAATATGCAAATCTCCATGTGTTTTTGTCTGTTATCCCTCACGATCAATCTATCTATACATCGATGGAAAAGATCTTAACAACACCATCTCGGTGAACGTCATATTGAAGTCATACATATTGTTCAAATGCCATTAAAAAAAAATCGAAAAACATATTCCAATTACATAATTTATTTAGTTTTTTCTTCATTTTGGTATTATTACGTAACCCCAATTTTTAAATTAATCCATATGCACAACACCAAATACATCAACCAAAAAAAAAAAACTCTGTGTGAACTTCAATTTATAGTAGGTACAGTGCGTGCATCTCACATACATATAATACGATTTAATAACAACTGCACAGGGGGCATCGTAATGCATAAACATCTTAATGCACCCTTCAGTCAGACTAACACGATTCGATAATATTAATATGTTGAGATCAGCCTTTTGTAAAAAAAAAAAAAAAAATCAAAAAAAACTTCAGAACAATTTTTTCCTCTAAATCGTGTATTTAATCCATTATTATACAATTTTTTATTGTTGCTTTCAACATTGTGCAATCTAAATCGTATTCCCGCAAAGATTAATAATATTTGAGCATGCGTTTGATTAATAAAATGTTGAAAGCGGATTGATTCAACCCCCCAGTGGAAATTCGTGGGTTCGAAATATGTCAGGGGAAAAAGAAAAATGGAAACATCAAAATAACCCATCTAGATGCTTATCTTGCGAACATAAAAATATCAACTTAAGCTAAAAGTTGAAAAGTTAAATTTTCTAGGAGATTCATTTCAACTAATGTTCCTGGCTAAATTAAATTTATGAAAATCCACTTTTCATGCGTTAGACTTTGTTAGTTGGTATCTAATTATCGTCAAAACTGTAGTAGATTTTCTAGAAGTACATTCGCATACATATGTAAACGGTAAATGTACATTATATATTGTCTGGTCTGATCTACCACCAACATGGCAACTTGCTCCCGGCCATATTATATTCTAGACATTAACACCATCAAATGCACACTTCCAGGCGTATAAACATAACACATTTGTATACTTTATTATTTCAATTAACTCACTCAAAAGTAAAATTAATTGTCATTGAAAACAAACGGGTATTTTATTCATATCACCCGTCAGCTTTCAACCCCTTTCCTATAAGTTCATAATATTCGTATGTCTGTATATCTGTATGTATGTATTATATGTATGTACAGTTATATAGAGATTTTTAGTTCGGTCGACAAATATTAGCCACCCTGTTTAACTGAAGATGAAACAAAAAAGGGGGGTTGCTGGCTTTACATCCTTTTCTCCTATATCATATATCTATATAACCATTGTTATATTCATATTGCTGCTGTTGCGCTATATAATGCACAAACCTTGTATTGTCACTAATAGGGATTGTTTTTCGATTCATAAGCCTCATCTTGACATTGAGATGTATTTATGTGAAATAAGGGTTGAAATTGTCATTTAAAAATAATATTTTTATATTGTATAATATTTGAATTTATTTATTTATTTTTTTTTTGTTTGTATTGTTTCAGATATTAATAAAGGATCACCAATAGACTATAAAAGTGGTTCGGCTTGTTCGACGCCCACCAAAGACACATTAAAAAGTTACGATCGAAATTATACAGGACCGGTATTACCGCCACGTAGCACTATGTGTGGAGCACCGTCACATCATTATTCAGCACCCCTTAACTTTCGGAAAGGGTTAGCCACAAAATGTACATGGAAATGCACGGCTATTATTGTAATCATGCTGAGCGTGGTGCTGCTGTCAGTTCTTATCTTTGTTGCAGGTAAATACTTTTTTTTTCTTTTTTTCTATTAATGAGTGAGAGAGAGAGAGATAGAAAAAAGGTCACATTTTATAATGCGTATAAATTATACACAATAACTATAAAAGTATGTAGTAGATATGGAGTTAGTCATAATAATGTGTTTTTTGAATTAAATAAAGGTAGCGAAGGTGTTTTTGATATCAAAAGCAACAATGTTATTTAGCGAAAATATTTTTGTATAATATCGAAGAATTATTTCCACCAAACACGAACAGGTGATTAAGAATATGCAAAATTTTAGGTTTTTTTTTTGTTTTGTATTTAACATTGCAAGTTTCGAGTGATTTATATCAAATTAGTTGTTGGTAAAATAGTTTATCTGTATCTAATTTGCATTTGATAAATTATTAGAAGTTTTAATTTAATTTCAAAAATATGTGTTGTCCCAGATACTACTGATTCTATTTTTGTCGCTTGTTGCGAAGACAGGTCACTTTCACAAAGGAGTGTTCCATACGATGGCAAGTACTACATATGATGAACTGTCACTATAAAATTAAAAAAATTGCCAAATTCTATGGCAAAATGGAAATCCAATAATATATTTATTATTCGATAGTTTATGGTATTGCTATGACATGACGCTAAAAATAAAGTAACTGAATGCGTTCAATGGTTGAATGAAATTAAATTGAAAGAAAATATCACAATTTGGTACCTTTGACAATATTTTTAATTTAATTATTTCATTTTATTACAGCATCAAACGTTATGACATGGTCATATGAATCGAGTCCGTGCAATGTATTAGTTGACGAAAATTTAGAGATATCCGCTGCCAAAAGTACAATAGCTGAAACAAACAAATCAACAGCAAATCGACCGAAACCGTCAACAGCATCAACATCACAATCGTCAACAACATCATCGAATAGTCAATCATCTGGAGGTAATTTTCATGTTAATAAACTCAAGCGTTTTAAGCGTTATCGCCGTCACATAAACAATAATATGAATGACGAGCATGCTAAATTATATTCTTCTTTCACCCAATCAACCCCACATTCTAATGAATTAAGTTTGCATGATACTAGTTCAGCACCATTAGATTTGTTCGTATCCAATCCCTCCACTACTACTTCTTCTTTCACACTATCATCTCCTGAATCAAACAGTAATTTTGTGGTATTTGGTAATGATGGGCAAATTGATGAAGGTGAAAATGGTAGTAGTGGTGATGGTGATGGAAATGGTAATAGTGGTGGTGGTGGTGGTGGTGTTAGTGATGATGGATCCTTAACGACTAACATAGTTGACAGCATGTTTGTTGGGTTTGAAAAGGATTTCTTTGATGTAACATATGCTACTAACAATGATGAAGATTTAACTGTTACTAATAGTGGAGATGAAGGTATGAAGTTAACAACCGAATTGTTTGGGAGTAGTTCTGGCTTAGAAATTGATAGGGAAATTGGAAATAACGACAACAATAATGATATCATAACCGGAAATGTCATACAGGAATTGAATTTAATTACGGACAACCCAACAGTAGATGTAGACAATGATCTGCCATCAATCATTTCATATGGTGATGATGATGATGTTGAATTTATTGGACTCGATGCACATGACCAAAGCCACAATGTTGCCTATAAGTACGATGATAATGATATAGACATTCATACACTTAAAACAATTCCGAAAAATAAACCGATTTGGAATTCTATTGACAATAATGTGGACAGTTTTCCCTATGTCGAAACATTTCCAGAACGTACCCGATATGAGGTGCATGACGCAAATGAATATCCTACTAATTTGCATGATATGCAACGTATATTAGTGAATGTTTCTATTGCAACCGATGGTGGAAGTGGTACCCAAAATCATGCTGTGTATACGCTTCATGTGTCTGTTCCTGCTGGTCCAGATTTTCAACCGCAACATTTTAATCGAGATAATATTGAAGGAAATGCTGCACGTCAAGAGACTGGTAGAGAACCGTTAGTGTGTCCACCGGAACCACCGCCAGCTCCTCCTTGTCCATGTAAATGTGATTCGACAATCAATGGGACACGTGAAACGTTTACCGATATCAATGTCACAGATGATAGTAGTTTATCTAATTATACGGATGCTGATGATGTTGATGATGATCTTGTAGATCTGTCGTCAATTGATGACGAAATTACAACGGAAACGTCCATTGATACTGTTCCATCAAGATCATGTTTAGAATATCAAGAAATACCAACAATTCTCATTTTGGAAGGTGAGCGACGTTTCACTGTTCTGCTTTGGCGATTTTAACAACTTTCAAGCTTTTTATGAAACGCGTACTAACTAATATCCTTCTATTATAAGAAGCTCTCACAATAAAATTTAACAAAAGAATTTACTAAATTTGAAATAAGCGCCTAACATTATGCTTCCTAAAACTTGTACTCTCTATATTCTATAAAAGACATTGATCATTTAGATCTTGACCATATGTACATATATACATAGATAAAACTTACTTGAACAATTTTCTAAAATTGCTTTCACATCATAAGCATCGCCAGCGAAATTCACATAATCCCAAAAAGTGTTATTTAAACATTTCAATAAAACTAAATCCCAGCTTATGTTCACATTTTACTCTTACAATCAAGTTTTATGTAAAATCTTAAAAGTTTATGCTCTGTGTGAATATAAAACTCAATTCACCCAAAATCATTTTAATATTATTATGCATATTCATAACACAGGAGAGACTATGTTCCTTGTACGAGCAGCATAAAATACATTTCCCATATGTGTGAACTAGAATTTTAATCCATCGCTCTGCAACCTGGCAACAGCCACCAGCCACAGTGTACCTACATACATATTCACACTAGTTTTTTTTTTTTCTTGTTTTTTTTTTTTTTTTGTTTGATGCCGCCGACACCGCTCGCTGCCTGCTATACACACACACACACATATCCTCCCGTTTGGTATAGCTTGGGTAACGTAAGTGCTATTCCACCATTAAATGAGACCATAAATTATAATTTCCTCGCTTATACATGAGAACATAAAAAGCATTAAAATTGCACCCAGTTAACGGAAAAGTTTAAGAATTCTACTGAATAATGTAAGAAAATGGTAAAGTTTTCTTCGCGAAGCCAAGAAGGGATTAGGGAAATTTACCTTCTTTTTTATGTTGTTGGGGATAGAATGTAAGTACGAGTATATATATATATATATATACATGTAGAGCAATTCGTACCATCTATTTATATTTCTTTTTATCGCATGAAAGAATTGTTCCATTTTTTTTAAAGGGATTTTTTTGAATATATATATGTATATATATTTTTTTTTTAACCATACCCCCAAACACACAGTTTCAGAACAGAAGAAGCAAAAAGAAATTTCATGTGTTTTTGGTTGTTGTTTTTTTTTTTTTTGTTTTTTTTTTTTGCTTCCAACATTGTCCTAATTTATAAATATTGCCTCGAACTTGTAGTATTTCGTTTGAAATTAGAAAACAAAAGCTCTAAATTGTCATTATTTTAAATTAGTTTATTTTTTCGGGGATTTTGTTTAGCTCGACGTTTTATGGCGTGTGTAAAAGAAATTGGTTGTAGTATATATAGTAGTTGACCAACATTAAACGAAAAAGTTTTTTTTTTCTTTTAATTTTTCAAAAAAAAAAACTCACACATTAAAAGTATTACGTCTTTTGTATACCTTTTCTTTTGCGGTACTTTAAACTTTTCTAATAAACATTTATATTAATTTTAACAATCTTTATCTTTGTACACACACCGCTTTAATATAAAACCAGCAATCCCTTAAATTGCCTATACCAGATTTTTTTTTTTTTTTTTTACAAAAAAAAGATAATTTTCTATAGCTGACATCCCTTGTTTTTTTTTTTTTTAAATCGATACTTATGCGAATGAGATTCTGATCTTGCATAGGCAAAAATAATTATATTTTTATTTTAACGCGTTACCACTACAATTATGTAAATTGATTCTTATTCCTTTTATTCTACATAGTACTGTACGAAGGGTGGTGTACACCTCTTCGGAACTTCAAATATTTTAATTACGGAATTGATTTATGTTGAATTGCGTATAGATAAAAAATAATATATTAGAATTGCCACCACCAACGTAAAAAAAAAAAAAAATAATGAAGAAAAGTACAGATAATCCTCGTATAACGGCGGAAGGATATGCCAAATTATACGAAATTCAATTAGAAAATGTCACAATCCAATCCCATTTTATTTTATGCTGCTTTACATAAGGGATATCTGTAGGTATTCCTGATTTTTTTTTTTTTCATTTATTGGAATTGTTAAAAATCTTAACTAATGACGAAAAAAAAAACAGACTAAACGATATTTACCCCCAATAGAGTAGATCGATACTATAAATTGTCAACTATAAATTTCTAATGTAAGAGTTTAAGTGTAGAACTGAACTATAGCTGCGGTAATTCTCTTAACACTAGAAAGACGAAAACGGTCAAATTATTTCGATTTTCGATATTTATTGCTGAATATCTTCTTTTTTTTCATAATACCTGAAATTTTATGATTTTTTTTTTAATTTTTGGAAAATTTGGATAATTTGATTTGGCAAAAAAAATATTGTTTGTGCTAGCCGTTGTTGTTTATGTTTTTTATAACTAGAAATTTGTTCCATTTCATAACGTACATTTACCCAGTCTCCCATATTATTTTCGTTTGTTTTACTCTTAATATTTTTATTACTCTTTAATTACCCTCACGCGCAATCCTTTATGTCGATGAAAAAACATTCATTTTTCCACAAACCAAAGGGCGGTCAATTTGACCGCATTTCGTCTTTCTAGTGTTAATTCTAACTATTTCATACTCAAATGTCTGCAAATCATAAAAGATAATTTTTATTGGACAAACAACAATAGAATAAAAAGTATACAAACATACAAGGGAGCTCCGATGTTTTGGATAATCCAAAAAAATTCAAAAAAATCGAACATGTCGCCAAACTCTACGACACATTGCTAACAGGCTCAACGTATTCCATAATTAGCATGATGATCATACAACAAACAAATCGATGGGACGCAACTGTCTGTAGATAGTGAATTGTAAATTTTATTAAATAATTTCGAGATGATTGGGGATCATTATTTCGCACGAGGTGCCACTGATACATTTTCATTGACGTCGAAAGGAAAATATGGAAATGAAGGACAAAGAATTTTTGTTGACCATCAATTTGGTGATGACAATATCTATGTAGAAAAAATATAATTTCGCCAAAAATTATAACAAATAATTAAAGAAATTAATTAATTATAGAGATACAGGATAACATCGATTTATCAGAAACACAACCGAAAATCCTTAAATTATGTACATAGTGAAAAATTAATTTGTAATCGATTCATTCTAAAGGAGACTAGCTTAGTTTATTATTAAGAAATATTACAAAATTTAATTTTTAATAACTAATGATAGAAATTTGATCTGAAAAAAATTCCAATACTGGCCCGGAATCAAATCTAGGACCTTTACATGTATGGATATCACAACATTACGGAATATTTTTTGTGAATGGTAATAATAAATTGTGAATTGAAGTACTGGTAGCTTAGTAGTCCGAAGAATTGGACGAAAGGTCCTAGGTTCAATTTCAGGTGAGTGGGTATGGGGAGTATTTTTTTTAAATCGAATTTCATTCATTAATTAATAAAAATTGTTGGGTCAGTTAAAAAGGTTAAAACAATTTGGATAAGTGGATTCTGAACCGTTTTAGACATGAATTTATATTTTTTAACTAATTATCCAATGTATACGAGTATTTAGGTATGTACTATATATGTATGTATAACTATATAGTTAGTACTATACATAGATGGTTAAATAAATTCCTCAGTTAATACAAATTATTGATTTCAGTTGTCAAAGAAATATTCGTATTTAGTATTCACTACATTGTATATTAAATAAAACCTATCATCCATACATTATGTACACAACTATACGTATAAAATACTATATGTTAAAAAAAAAACTAACCAACTATAAAAAAAAAATAAAAATAAACACAAATCATTTCAAAACAATGCTCAATTCACATTAATAAAACATATTCATTCAAATAATTTGTATAAAGATTGCTATTTATGTATATAAAAGTCATCAATAATTCAATATAAGAAAACGTATAAATAACTACCCCCAACACTTATCCCGAATATAAATCCTATAATACCTTCATATCTAACTTTATCCCGAAAAACTTTTCACCCTTTGCGCTTGTATAAATAAGTAATTTCTGCTTTCGTTCACCCCATTTAACATTTTCATTTTGTATATACTAATTGATGAAGTAAAATTCGATTATTTTTCCCTATAAATGCAGGAGCTAGAACATTCCCGGCACGTAGTTTTCCACCAGATGGAACAACATTTTCACAAATCTCACTGGGCCAAAAGCTGTCAAAGCAAATACCACCATACAGCTATTGGAATATGCAGTTCTATCAATCGGAACCGGCCTACGTGAAATTTGACTATAATATCCCAAGGGGAGCATCAATTGGAGTTTATGCTAGACGAAATGCTCTACCCACCCATACTCAATATCATTTCAAAGAAGTATTAAGTGGTTTTAATGCTCGTGTAACAAGATCTTCAACGCATGTATGTACAATATTTGAATACAATTTTTTTTTAATAAAGAAGAAATTATGATTTTTATGTGAATCCTTTTCGTTCAGCAACCATCTGTTAGCCGAGAAGTAACCAGATACATGGAACCGGGTCATTGGTTTGTTTCATTGTACAATGACGATGGTGACGAACAGGAAATAACATTTTATGCGGCCGTTGCCGAAGATATGACGCAAAATTGTCCAAATGGATGCTCAGGAAATGGACAGTGTTTATTGGGACATTGTCAATGTAATCCTGGTTTTGGTGGAGACGATTGCAGTGAAAGTATATAACTTTTTTTTTCTTAATCAGTGTTTAGTGAATAATAATTAATTCATTTATAGGTGTATGTCCAGTTTTATGTTCTCAACGTGGTGAATATATAAATGGTGAATGTCAATGTAATCCTGGTTGGAAAGGAAAAGAATGCTCTTTGAGACATGACGAATGTGAGGTGCCCGACTGCAATGGTCATGGACATTGCGTTAGCGGGAAATGTCAGTGCGTACGTGGTTACAAGGGGAAATTTTGCGAAGAAGGTAATTTTAACAATTCCACAGTTCCGTTGAATAGAGAAAATTTTACGTCAATCAATTTTATTCAATATGTTTTTATTTGATTATGATTTTTCTTTTCAGATGCAATTTTTCATTAATTTTTGTTTGTTTGTACATAAAATCCATTTTCATATATTTACTTAAGTATGTAGGGCTTATTTTAAGAAAGCATGAAGAATATTTTTTCTTTCTTTTTAACACTTTTCAATTAATTTTCCAAAACGCTTTATTTTGTTTTTTAATTATATATTTATGCATTATGTTTAGATCACATGCACATTGCACATTTAAAAAATTCTTTTTCACGTAGGAGCAAACAATTCTAATAATATTTTAAGTAAGAAAATGTCACACCTTTTATATTCAAGTAATGTGAACATTTAATAATTACTACTAATACCTAATAAAGTGAATCTCAACACTGTATTTATAAATTTAAAAATCCAATGAACAAAACAAGATGAGTAAAATATTAAAAACAAAAACGGGTTAGATTTTAAACAGCAGGGTGATAGCTAAACTCCAATCTCCCAATTTTTAAAAAATCTTTTACTGACATAATGTTTTTAAACCCACTTTCTATCGAAATGTTCCACCCTAACGATCGCCGGTCGGTCAACTATTTTTTTTAGTAGATATTCGAAGTAGCTAACTGAAAAAAACAGTTCTCCAAACAATCCACTAAGGATAAGGGAAAATTAGAAAACCTAACCAAAAATCATTTTATCCCCTAATTCCATAAATTTTATCTTAAAATATCAAAATAAATTTTTTTTTTTCAAAATTAAAATTCTTTATTAGAAAAAAAACTGTTGGACCTATAGGTACCTAATTCATTGGTTCTGATTTGTTGTCGATTTTAAGAATCACGAAGATGATACAATTAGTCTAAGATCGGTTATTATTTAATTTTTCCAGTGGACTGTCCACATCCTACATGCTCCGGTCATGGTTTTTGTGCAGATGGTTCTTGCATATGTAAAAAAGGCTGGAAAGGTCCAGATTGTGCGGCAATGGATCAAGATGCACTACAATGTCTACCCGATTGTTCTGGTCACGGTACATTTGATTTAGATACACAAACATGTAACTGTGAACCAAAATGGAGTGAAGATGATTGTTCGAAAGGTAAAATCCCACAATGTCAGGATTTTTTGTTTTTGTTTTAATATCGAATGTTTAATTGTAGAACTGTGTGATCTCGATTGTGGACAACATGGACGATGTGTTGGTGAAACGTGTTTATGTGACAATGGATGGGGTGGAGAGTATTGTAACACTAAATTATGTGATCCACGATGTAACGAACATGGACAATGTAAAAATGGCACTTGTCTATGTGTAACTGGATGGAATGGTAAACATTGTACAATGGAAGGATGTCCGGCTGGCTGTTCGAATCATGGTCAATGTCGTGTAAGTGGTGAAGGTTTGTGGGAATGTAGATGCTATGAAGGCTGGGATGGAACAGATTGTGCTGTTGATTTAGAGCAAAATTGTGGTGATAACAAAGACAATGACAAAGGTTGTTATAGACATTTTTTCCCCCTCATCTCCTAATCTAATTTATATGATTTTGAATCATTTATAGACGGTCTTGTTGATTGCGAAGATCCCGAATGTTGTTTGAGCCATGTATGTCGTCAGAGTCAACTGTGTGTATCGGCACCAAAACCGATTGATGTTCTGTTGCGTAAACAACCTCCAGCAATCACTGCTTCATTCTTTGAACGAATGAAGTTTTTGATTGATGAAGGAAGTCTTCAGAATTACGCAAAATTGGAAACGTTTAATGAGAGGTAAGTTTTACCAAGTAGATAAACACAGAGTACAACTAAATTATTGAAAATTTCACATAAAAACAAAAAAAAAACATAATTAATAATAAAATTCCTGAATAATTTAATATTTTTTGTAAATATTCCACCTTTGAAAAAAATATCGAAACAAATTTTGTGTTATAATTTTAATTTCCTTCCCCAGGAAATTTGTTGTGCCCCCGTGTATTTCAATCCTGCTGATTTCCATCTGTTTTTTTAAATGTTCTGCATATATTTTGACACAATACAAAAAAATTGAAAAACAAAAACTTATTTTAAATAATATTAACATAAATTGTATTATAATGGAGGCTTTATATATACAAATATTATATTTAATTTAGAATTTACTAAATGTGATGATGAGTTAATTACTTCTATTTTGGACTAACGAATATTTTGTCATCAAACGAATTAAAGCAAATGAAATGTCATGATACATTTTGAACATCGGTGTCTGGTATACCTATTAGCACAGTCGAACTAAGTATTTGGCACATTATTCAAAACATTTCGGTTGCCTCAGTTAGCTTAATGGACTAAATGGATTTGCGCACACAACAATAAAAAGCAGTTTCATCAGAAACATATAGATTTGACGGTGTCTATCAATGGTAGCGTTCAATTATTGTCTAAGACCTGCTTTTCTTTTTTCTTTTTTTTTTGAATATTCCATATCGATTTTTTTTTTATCGTTCATTGCATGAATATTTTTTGTGGTTTTTTTTTGTGTGTGTATACGCTCTGATTATCAAAGAGCACCGGGCTACAGCTGGCATTCGGTAATCGGTCCACCAATGAACGCTGCCATTACGGCGCTATTCTACTAATTTACTGTGCGTATTCCACTAATTTGACACTTTAAAGTTGATTTTATTCTAATTTATTGCAATATATCAAAAATTAAAATTTTTAGAAAATACTAAATTTAAAAAATGTATTAAAAGTAGCACTTCGTTTCCAGATAAAGTATATAAATTATTTTTATGTTTTTTTTTTCTTTTCTTTTTGTACTATTTGATAAAAATATTCAACTGTGTGCAATAGGATGCTACTACTTTATGAATAATAAATTCAATCTAACGAACTGTATCATCACACGTTTCTTTTGCTTTATATACTATATGTCTCGCAACTAAAATTACTAAAAAGCGCATAAAATATATCACTAACACAGTTGCCAAATTCAATTACCTTTTGCTCTACTACTACATAATGCTGTATAGCGTCTTGCAAATTTATTTAAAACTAAAAAAAAAAAAAAAAAAAAAATACGAGAGAAAGTTAGATTGCATTGCATTTTCTTGTGAAACCTAATTATCTATATACCTACTATTTTGGTTGTTGTTGTTCTTGCATCTAAAGTAGCTTAAACAAAAGGACTTAACAAAAACAAATTTTGTTTTTTACATAAAATAATATAAAATATTCGAAAATGTGCTGCTCACACGAAAAACGATAAAAATCGTTTATGAGCGACAACAACAACAACAAACGCTTAACGAGCACATTATTTATATTTAAACGTAATTGGTAATTGGTTCGGATAAACAAGGCGGAAAAAAGAAAAGAAAAAGAATTTTTTTTTTATATATAAATACTTAGCTTTCACTTCCTTCGTTGTGTGTAATTTTAAAATCATAATCATAACAATAACTATAAAAATGCAAATTATTCTAACACGATCCTTTTTTGCTTTTTTTCCTTCCCCCCGACTTGGTCGAGCAGCGTCTTTTGGAATTATTTCAATGCAAGGTAAGCAAATTTATAAAAAAAAAAAAAAAAAAAAAAAAAAACAGAATGAACGAAAAGAATCGAAATAAATTAAAAATTGAAGATAGGATAGATTATGGTTAATATAAATGTTTGGGGTGGTGTGTGTGAAGAAAACTTATAACCATCCCAAGGAAACCATTTAATGGACGTTTCATTTTTAGTTTTTTTTTTTTTTATTCTTTATTCAAGGAAACGTCTATTATATGTTCCTGAATGGGACACACCTAACACTGTATATCTTCTATATATAGAAATAGAGCACAACTAACCGCAAGAGCTTTTAACCACTTTGTAAAAGCAATTTTTCTTTCATCACACCCCCCTCAACTTGATATATACATACCTATACAAATTTTTATATATATTTTTTTTATATATACGAAATATAAAAATAAAATAAAAAATGTAATTTAATTCAGTCGCAATTTTGTACACATATTTTTTATGTAAATTCAAATTACAATCGTTTGGATTAAATATATTGGTAAGCCAATTGGAAGACTATTGCAACTCTTAAAAATTCAACTCTTTATCTACAAAAAAAAAAACTAATTTCCCTGTATAAAATAGGATTACTATTAGACCATAATTAAATAAAATCATCCCTAGTGATCTAAAATTCTTGACTTTCTAGTTTAACTTCCACTGAAACAAAAGAATAATGAATGGTAATTGGATTTGAAGCCAGATGATTCGGCATTCAACTTTAAAACTCATAGGATAGGATGGAGGTGTCAATTTCGGCAAAAAGATCTTTTATAATATTAGTAAAAACGACCTTTTGCCGATAACCGATTGTAAATGTTTAACTGAGATGAAGAAGATGGACTAATTCCCTAGGCTCGTTGAATGCAACCGAACAAAAAAAAACCCGATAATCTCCGATAAATCTAAGTATAGAAGAAAACGATAAATTACTTGAAATTAATCATAAAAGATTCTTTACAACTCTCTGATGGTGATTTTTTTTTTTTGAGAGAGACAGTTTTACATGGTGTGAATTAAAGTTATTCTGAATCCTAATAATTATTGATTAAGTGAGGAGAGTGAGTATGAGTAAATAACTAAGTAGTTAAGTGAGTAAGTAGATAAATGAATAAGCAAGAAAGTAAGTTTGTAAGGAGTAAGAACAAAAGTAAGAGTAAGTAAGAATAAGTAAAAGTAATTAATTGAATAATTAGAGAAATTAGTAACAGTGTAAGAAGTAAGTAAATGAGTTAAGAAGTTAGTTAGTAAATAACTCATTAAGTGAATAAAAAGTTCAATTTATACTTAACACTAGTTAAGTGTCTCAAGATTATGACTTTCCAAAAAAAAAAAAAAACTCCCGAGCAACTGTGAAAAATTTTGACATTTCTCTTTATCAATTCTTAATGTAGACAATCAGTCCGTTACATTTACAATATGAAAATAAATTACGATGATACTAAAAATGACCGTATTAGACCGTAGAGTTGCGATAGTGTTGCCTTGACTGCCATACAAATGTAGTTCAATCTAATAATAATTTACGACTATAAATGAAAATAATCGAAAATTTGTATTTGTGAAAAGAAAAAAAAAATGTAACAGAGAGTTAAACAATATTTCATTAACGGTATATGTACCATACAGTCTACATTCGCTTACCACACAACACATCAACAACAACAACAACAACAACAACAAAATATGCTGTGTGCAAAGATAAATGTTAACTGAAAAAAATATTTTTATTTTTTATTTTTTTTTTTATATTTTGTATACATAAATAAAAATATATAATAATATTGTATTGTAGGTTCATTGACATGTAACAAATTATAGCTTTTCTATGTAGCTTTTGTTTAGCTTTTTTTTGTTTTTTTTTTGTTTTTTTTCTTCATATTTTCTTTTGTGGTTTGTTGTGTTTGTTGTTCTTTTTCGAGCTTTTCATTTTGCAGTAATTTTTCTTTTTAAGGGTTTTTTGCATGATCCTGGGTACATCCTTGTTCGTTTTGTGTATTGTCAAGTTTTTGTCTTTTATTATTTTCTATTTTGTGAATTTGTGAATTTTTTCACAATGAAAAGTGCCAGATAAGGAAAACATTGTTTTATGTCTTCCTTTATTATACATATATATATATACATATATATCTTATATAGAAAATATATATTTTATAGATTTTGCCAGCCATCAGGGATGTTGTAAGTGTGATTTATGAAAATTTATGAAAAGAAATTGTCGACGAATAAACACACAGCAGGTTGGAGCTTATTTATTAAGAGAGAAGTGAAGTTTAAGATAAAAAAAAATAAAAAAATTGTATCATTAATCTCATGCAGTTATGGAATATATTATTAGGAATCATGAAATTGCATATTTTGGAATTTCTAAGGGAAAACTCCATAATCCAAAAATTCACAATTGTAGGAGTATTTACTGAACCAGACAAAAAAATCATAAATTATCAATTATTGCAAATTTGCAATGTTAAAATTTTGATATAATTTATATACATTAGGGTGGATTTTATTTGTGAAAAAAAATGTGGATGAAATTTGGTGCACTTTTTCCCATTTTCGACCGATAGCTTTTGAACCGTAACTTTTAGAAAAAAATGCATATAAAAAAAATTGTAGTTTATTGAATTTCCTTTTATATGTTTTTTTTTGTATTGGAAAAAGCCCCGATTTTTGTACTTTATTTCCCAGAAGTGAGCTGATGGAAAATGAGATGATGGAATCTAATCAGTGGATATTATAAATTATGTCCTTTAAAAAAAAAATATTTTACATAAAAAAAATCCTATCTGCCTCCACTCCAAAGTTGTAGTATGGTCAAAATGTCAATTTGTCCAAATTTAAAAAAATTATTGAATTTGAATTATAAATAAAAAATTGAAATTTGGCACTATAATCACCCCCCTTATTTTGTCAATTTCCTTAAAAATAATTTGTATATGTCAATATTGATCGATCACAGGATGTCCTACGTTGAAAGTAAGATCTGAGACTCTATTTAGCATTCAATTTTACCACAGGTACTTTGCTCATATCTGAGTGTTTCAGCTCACTCCAGTGTTAATTCTTCTATTCAATAGGAACTGACAATTGGTTTTCTATACGTTTAGAAATCAGGAACCAAAGAATCTTATGGGAACAATAAAAAAAATCAATATAAACGAAACGAATCAACATAAATCACACTTAACAACCATCTTATGATAATTTTACGACTTTAAAACTAGTGCGTAGTTAATTCTACTATATTCCATTGTTATAGTTCAAATCAGTTAAGGTGGAATCGAACACACAAACTAAAACATTTTTCCTTCCAACAGTCGTTCGGCAGTAATCCGTGGTCGTGTGGTAACAACCCTGAACATGGGCCTAGTAGGGGTACGTGTCAGTACATCAACGCCTCTAGAAGGTTTTACGATAACACGAGACGATGGTTGGTTTGATTTGATGGTCAATGGCGGTGGTGCTGTTACACTGCAATTTGGTCGCTCTCCATTTCGACCGCAGAGCATTATTGTCCAAGTACCATGGAACGAGGTTGTCATCATCGATACCGTAATAATGTCAACGTCTGAAGACAAATCATTGTCACTGGCACCCCATACATGTTTTTCACATGACTATGATTTAATGAAACCAGTTGTTCTGGCATCGTGGAAGCATGGTTTTCAAGGTGCATGTCCTGATCGTAGTGCTATATTGGCTGAATCTCAAGTGGTTCAAGAATCACTTCAAATACCGGGAACCGGTTTGAATTTGGTGTATCACAGTTCTCGTGCTGCTGGTTATTTATCAACGATTAAGCTACAATTAACACCGGAAATTATAGCGCCAACTCTTGCGTTAATTCATTTAAGAATAACAATTGAAGGAATACTATTCGAACGGGTTTTTGAAGCAGATCCCGGCATAAAATTCACCTATGCATGGAACAGACTAAATATCTACAGACAGAGAGTGTATGGCGTTACGACCGCAGTGGTCAAAGTAGGCTATCAATATAGCGATTGCAAAGATATTATTTGGGATGTTCAAACAACTAAATTAAGCGGTCATGATATGAGCATCTCCGAAGTTGGTGGATGGAATCTTGATGTACATCATCGATACAACTTCCATGAAGGTATCCTACAGAAAGGCGATGGTTCAAATATTTATCTGAAGCATAAGCCTCGTGTAATATTAACAACAATGGGTGATGGTCATCAACGTCCGTTAGAATGTTCTGATTGTGATGGAATTGCATTTAAACAGCGTCTATTAGCTCCGGTAGCTCTAGCCGCTGCTCCTGATGGTAGTTTGTATGTTGGTGATTTCAATTATATCCGTAGAATTATGACAGATGGCACTGTTAAGACTGTAGTTATGCTCAATGCAACTAGAGTATCCTATCGATACCATATGGCACTTAGTCCACTTGATGGGACATTATACATTTCAGACCCTGAATCACATCAGATTATTAAAGTTAGAAACAAAGATGATTTCTCTGATCCTGAACATAATTGGGAACCGGTTGTTGGATCGGGTGAACGATGTCTTCCAGGCGATGAAGCTCACTGTGGTGATGGAGCCTTAGCTAGAGATGCAAAGCTGGCATATCCCAAAGGTATAGCGGTCTCATCAGACAATATGCTCTATTTTGCCGACGGAACTAATATCCGAATGGTTGATCGAGATGGTATTGTTACAACACTAATTGGAAATCATATGCATAAATCACATTGGAAACCAGTTCCTTGTGAGGGTACACTAAAAATTGAGGAAATGCACTTAAGGTGGCCTACAGAACTTGCTGTAAATCCACTTGATGATACTCTCCATATAATCGATGATCACATGATATTAAGAATGGCTCCAGATGGACGTGTTCGTGTAATTGCTGGACGACCATTACACTGTGCATCAGCTGGATCTCCGTACGATATCGATTTGGCTGCTCATGCTACATTGGTTCGACCTCAAAGTATATCTTTTGGTCCAATGGGTGATTTGTATGTGGCCGAAAGCGATTCTCAAAGAATAAATCGCGTTCGTGTTATTGGAACAGATGGGAAGGTAGCTTCGTTTGCTGGAGCCGAATCGAAATGTAACTGCTTGGAAAGAGGATGTGATTGTTACGAAGCTGACCACTATTTGGCGACTAGTGCTAAATTTAACACAATATCTGCATTAGCAGTCACTCCTGATGGTTACGTACATATCGCCGATCAGGCTAATTATCGAATAAGAAGTGTAATGTCTAGCATTCCTGAGGCATCAACATCCAGAGAGTATGAGATATTTGCTCCGGATACTCAGGAAATTTATGTGTTTAATAGATTCGGACAACACATAGCAACCAGGAATATTATGACCGGAGAGACGAGCTATTCATTCACGTATAATGTCAACACATCAAATGGAAAATTGAGTACTGTCACAGATGCTGCTGGAAATAAAGTATTCCTGTTAAGAGACTACACTTCTCAGGTGAATTCCATAGAAAATACTAAAGGACAGAAATGTAAACTTCGAATGACTCGAATGAAGATGTTACATGAACTAAGTACTCCCGACAATTATAATGTAACTTTCGAATATCACGGACCGACTGGATTGCTTAAGACTAAACTAGACTCAACTGGAAGATCCTATGTTTACAATTACGATGAATTTGGTAGACTCACTTCAGCTGTTACACCGACTGGTCGCGTTATTGATCTATCGTTTGATCTGAGTGTTAAAGGAGCCATGATTAAGATTACCGAAAACTCTCAGAAGGAAGTGTCAATGTTGATTCAAGGGTCAAGTGTCGTTGTTCGTAATGGTCAAGCTGAAACAAAAACCACTGTTCAAGCTGATGGTGGTACCGTAAGTTATACAGCATACGGGCATTCCGTTGGCATGGACTCAGTTCCATATAGTCTATTGGCAGAGATCGATCCATTGCTAGGCGAAAGTTATCCAGTTCCAGCCAAGCAACGCGTAGAAATCGGTGGAGATCTAGCAAATCGATTTGAATGGAGATATTTCTTGCGTAGACTTCAAGGTAAAGGAAAAGCACAGAGACCAGTAACGTCTGTTGGAAGAAAACTAAGAGTAAATGGTGAAAATGTTCTCACCTTGGAGTATGAAAGAGAAACACAATCAGTTGTAATATTTGTCGATGAAAAAGTTGAACTGCTCAATGTGACCTACGATCGAACAGCTCGACCAGTTTCGTTTAAACCACAGTCAGGTGAATACGCTGAAGTTGATTTGGAATATGATAGATTTGGTAGACTAACATCATGGAAATGGGGCACTCTAAAGGAAGATTACACATTTGACAGAGCCGGACGTCTAAATGAAATTAAATACGGCGATGGTTCTTCTATTGTCTATTCGTTCAAAGATATGTTTACCAGTCTTCCATTGAAGGTAACAACACCAAGAAGAAGTGATTACTTACTGCAATATGATGATGCAGGAGCTTTACAATCACTCACAACACCCAGAGGACATATTCACTCGTTCTCTCTTCAGACATCACTTGGCTTTTTCAAATATCAGTACTTCTCTCCAATTAACAGGCATCCATTTGAAATATTATATAATGACGAAGGTCAAATTTTGGCCAAAATTCATCCTCATCAATCTGGCAAGGTGGCTTATGTTTATGATGCTGCCGGTAGATTAGAAACAATTTTAGCAGGACTCTCGTCGACACACTACACATACCAAGAAAGTACTAGTCTAGTGAAAGCAGTCGAAGTTATGGAACCTGGATTTGAGCTAAGAAGAGAGTTCAAATACCATGCGGGAATATTGAAAGATGAAAAATTGAAATTTGGTTCCAAGAGTGCTTTGGCATCGTCTCACTTTAAATATCAGTACGATGGTAATGCACGTCTTAATGGTATTGAAATGGATATAGACGAGAAAGATCTACCGATGGTGAGATACAAATATAGTCAAAATTTAGGAACATTGGAAGCTGTAAGTGATTTAAGGATAACAAGAAATTCTGCAAATAGAACTGTTGTCCAAGATGCTGCTAAGCAATTCTTTACCATATCTGATTTTGATGAACACGGTCGTATCAAGAGCGTACTGATTAATATCAAGGCATTTGATGTGTTTCGTCTGGAATTGGACTATGATCTACGGAATAGAATCAAAACGTACAAAACAACAATTGGACGATCAACGTCTGTCGACAAAGTTAACTACAATGCTGATGGTCATGTTATGGAAGTGGTTGGAACGAACAATTGGAAATATGTTCCCGATGAGAATGGGAACATTGTCGGAATTTTGGAACAGGGAGACAAAACCAATTTGGGATATGATACTGGTGATCGTGTTATTCATGTTGGTGATGTTGAGTTTAATAGTTACGATGCCCGAGGATATGTTGTGAGACGTGGTGAACAAAAGTATCGTTATAATAATCGTGGACAATTGATTCATGCATTTGAACGGGACAGATTCCAAACATGGTATTTCTATGATGACAGAGCACGTTTAGTCGCATGGTATGATGAAAAGGGAAATGTTACCCAATATTACTATGCAAATCCGATGACACCAGAACTGGTAACGCATGTACACTTTCCAAAAGTAAGTCGAACATATCGATTTTTGTACGATGACAGAGACATGCTGGTGGCTATCGAAACAAATGAACAACGATTTTATGTGGCCACCGATCAGAATGGTTCGCCATTAGCTCTGTTTGACATAAATGGAAATATTGTCAAAGAAATTCGTCGAACTCCTTTCGGACGAATAATCAAAGATTCCAATCCAGACTTTTACATTCCAGTTGATTTCCACGGCGGTTTACTTGATCCGCACACAAAACTTGTTTACACAGAGAAAAGACTGTACGATCCAACGGTTGGACAGTGGATGACACCGCTCTGGGAACCATTAGCTACAGCCATGAATTTCCCAACGGACGTCTTCATCTACAGATTCCACAACAATGATCCAATTAATGAAAAAGATGCAATCAAATATATGACAGATTTGGAGTCATGGCTTAAACTATTCGGTTATGATTTGAGAAAAATGCAAGGATCAAAATATACCAAAGACAAAGTTTATGTTCCTCAGGCAACGATCAAGTCACCGCTGTTGGCGCCAGATTTTGGCGTAATGTCAGGTCTACAATGTATTGTTGAGAAAATTGACGAGAAATTCTCCGATTTTGGTTTCGTTCCAAAGCCATTACTGAAAATGGAACCAAAAACCCGTAACTTACTGCCTCGTGTTGCATATAGACGTGGTGTGTTCGGCGAAGGTGTTCTAATATCGAGAATTGGCGGTCGGGCTCTCGTCAGTGTCGTTGACGGTTCAAATAGTGTTGTTCAAGATGTTGTTTCGTCAGTGTTTAATAATTCATTTTTCCTAGACTTACACTTTAGTATCCATGACCAAGATGTGTTCTACTTTGTCAAAGACAATGTACTTAAGCTACGTGATGATACCGATGAACTGAAACGACTCGGTGGTATGTTTAATATATCAACGCATGAAATTGCCGAACATGGTGGCGGCGGTGGCAAAGAGTTACGATTGCACGGTCCCGATTCGGTGGTCATTATCAAGTATGGTGTCGATTCCGAACAGGAACGACATCGAATACTGAAGCACGCACACAAACGAGCCGTTGAACGTGCCTGGGAACTGGAAAAGCAATTGGTTGCGGCCGGTTTTCAGGGACGCGGTGATTGGACGGAAGAGGAAAAGGAAGAGCTGATCTCGCATGGTGATGTTGATGGTTGGATCGGTATTGATATTCATAGTATACACAAATATCCACAGTTAGCCGATGATCCTGGCAATGTGGCATTTCAAAGAGACTCAAAGCGAAAACGAAGAAAGAGCGGTTTTCACCGATCGCATCGGCACGAATCGTGATTGGACTTTTATTAATTTTTAAAAATTAATATGGAATTGTGATAACTTACCGGACTATTTATTAAAAATTAAGAATATTTTAAGTAAAAAATAAAAATTAAAAAAAAAACAAACAAAAAATGAACGATGGACTGAATGTTAAGAGGAGCATTAAAATCAATAATGTACATTTAAAAACAATGCAGAATAATATCAAAATAATAACAAAAAGTAAAAATAAAAAATTAAAAAAAAAATAAGTTAAAAAATATTTTTATATAGAAAAATATAAATTTCCATAAATGTGGTTTCCAAAATTGTTTTAAAATATTTAGTTTTTACTAAAAAAAAAAAAGAAAAGCAAAAAAACCTACCTACTATATTTGTGAACGTCTCCTAAGTGTTTTCGTATACTAATATAGAATTTTCACGTCATCATCAGATCCAAACCATCCATCAAAATTTAAAAAAATCAGTCATACTCTACCATCACCGAATTAAAAAAAAAAAAAAAAAAAACTTTATGCATGTATGTACCTATTATAGTATGTGTAACGTCTAAAAAAAATGTTGTGTTGTGCAACAGTGCCATTGAACTAGTCGAATAACTTATTAATTGTAAAATTAATAAATAAAAATATTTTTAATAAAAAAAAAAAAAACAAAAACTGCATAAGTAAAAGTTAAAAAATAATAGTGAAACGCAAGAGAAAAAAAGAGGAAGTTAAAAAAAAATATTGGTGCCATAATTGATAATTTATTTTTCAAAAATATTTTATTAAATTTATGCACAAAGTGGAGAAAATAATAATTAAAAAAAAAAATAGTGCGACAGTTATGCAATCATGCTCTAGGCCTATATACAACATGTATTAATTGTAATAATTCATAATTAATTTGAAAACTGTTAAAATACTTATGATCTTAGAAATTTTTTTTTTTGTTTTAATTTTATATTTAAATATTTAGAGACTGTGAACGAAAATGATAAATTTAGAAAGAATGTTGAAATTTTTGTTAAATTGAATGAATTTATTTATTCTTAGTTTTTAGCAGTAAAATCAATTTTATTACGTTTTAAGAGTGAAGATTAAAGCGTATTTATTTAATGATACAAATTTTTATTATTTTTTAATATTTTTTAAAATTTTTATTGCTTACCTGGTTTCAAACAGCAAAATTCATTGGTTCCACCCACAAAACTTGGAAATATCACATTAGTTCCATTGAATTTGAATATCTATATCAAAAGAAAAATATTTTAATAGAAAATTTATTTAAAAAAATCATATCTGTAAAAGATTTTTTTTTAAAATCTAGTGATGGGGCTACAACTATAAGATTAACACAAAATTAATGTTGAGGCTTGTGCAGATATTGAGGTCTATATGTTTAGTATTTATTGTAAATTATTCAAAATGAATTTCCATAACGGATAGTAAGACTCTAATCTTAGTAGATACAATGAGTTATTTCGAAATCGATTTCGAAAAAATTGAAATACTGGAATCAGGAGTTCAGAAGCGGTAGCAGGTAACTCAACGCAGAGATGGTGCTACACGTACCGTTTTGAACTTCAATTTTTTTAAATCCATATTTTTCGAGATATTAAAACGAAAATTGGAATTTAGGGATTTCAGGAAATGACCATTCTAATGGCGCCATCAGTTTTTTAGTAGATCTTTGCCTGAAATGTTCTAAATAGTTCTATGTAGTTGATTCTCGTAGACCTTGACCTGTGAAATGTCTCCAATATTCGGAACGATAATTCTTGTAGATCTTTTCCTATAAAGCAAATATTAAAAAAATTGGATTTTGTCGATTTGTTTTCATTTATTGTTAATCGTTTTTTTAATAACAATAAATAAAATTCAAAATGAAACATTTGGTTTGGGGTGGTTTTGTGCTGTTAGTGCTTTCGATTGTTGGTGTGATTTAGTCGATAAGACTCAGTTCCCAGATGTTCTTTTATTAATTTCTATTAATCGCGTCAAAGTAGATTTTTTTAACTGGATGCAATCCATTAACGATTAGTCTTTAAAAAAGTATCTCTAAAGATTCAGACAATTAATTATCTGTAATGAAAAGAAAATATTAGAAATGTTTGCTCAAACCAAAAATTCTGTATAAAAACCTGCATTGTGTTTCACTTCCACCTAGTACTAAGTACTTTTACATGAAACAACTAGAAAACACCATCCTGTTTTTTTAATAATATTATGGTCCTTTTTAACAAACAAACAAAATATATTCAATTTAACAAAAGTTCAACTCATTTATACATTATGGAAGACTATTTTTACCAATTTTACTCAAAACAAAAAAAAATACTCATTTTAAAAATTCAAAATGTACTAATAAAAAAAGAAAAGAAAAAAAAAATTAGAAAAATATCCAAATAGAGAAAATAAAAATTTATTTTCAATTTTTATATGCCGCCGAACATGTTTTTTAGTCAAATCAAACAATATCTACATCTACATTACATAACCATCAATCAAGCTTCATATAAATAATAAACTATAAAATTGATTTGTCCGGTAAAAAAAAAAAAAAAAACAAATTGTTTAAATAATAATTGTAACAAAAGAATTAATTAAGGCACAAACATGACACTATATATATATATATATACATATATATATCAAAAACCTTTAGTTCATTGTAAACTATTTACTAAAACATTTTGATTTCTCTATCCTTCTCTCACAATAACTCCTTGGCTTCAACAGGGTATATGTAAATTCTAATGAAACAAAAAAAAAACAAAAATATGACACATGAAAAGAAAAAAAAAACCTAATATTAACCATAATGGTAAAAATATATAAATAAAAGTAAAAAACATAAAGAAATAAAATAGCTAAAAATTAACATTAAACAAACAAACAAAAATAAATACAGAATTAGTACATACCACAAATATACCTTAGCTTGATTATGTTTTAACGAATTTTTACTTTTTAACTTTGACTTTTGTATTAAATTTTATAAAAAAAATGTGAGAGAGAGATATTTGTTCAAATTAAACTTTTGCACATATTTTTGTAAAATTTACTATAAAAAAAAAAATAATTTGTTTTAACAAAAATTTGCGAAAAAAAAAAATGGCGAAAATCTATGCACTATCGATATATATAAATCTTTTTTTAGATTTTGCGCTAATAAAATTAAAAATATTATTTATATTATTATTGATTGTTCATGTGACAACAAAACAAAACGCAGAAATATAAAAA